>JBBPCY010000039.1:1266406-1279138 GCA_037974405.1 Brachyalestes nurse | reverse complement strand
TTAGATCAGCTGTCATTTTTCGCACCACGCCCCGCCCACCGGCCCGGTTGCTTAGCAGCGCTAGACGCTTATGATGTCATCAGACTTTGACAGTGCACCATCAATTAAAATACTGCGAAATTTAAGAAATGGACCCGTACAAAAGATATATGACGACCAGAGAAGCCTGGATATTGTACCAGGATCTGAGTAAGGGAGAGTCGGAAGGAGGAGAGATCACTGGGGATGGGAGTGGAAAAAAAACCCCAGCAAAAATTCATATTTTAAACATTTATTTTGTCAAGTCTCCATTTTTATTTTGAGAAAGAAGATGGGAATGAGCCACTTCAGCTTCTAGAAATTATATCTTAGCATCGCTGACGCTATTGCAGCAGGGCGGTGAAAATGGGGGGACTAGAATGTTGGCGGTTCTAGTGTTAAAACTGCAACCTGTAATTTGAAAATTGCAGCGTTTCAAAAACGAATCTTTCAGCCCTAACAGCTCATGAGAAATAAATGGTGCACAAGTCAAACACAATACTCTACGATACACTCGACATGCAGTGACTGATCACCAAACATCCAGCAGAGTGAGTCAGGCAGTGATCATCAGACACACAGCAGTGCTCAATAAGACTGTGGTTTAGTGTTTAAGATGCATTTGAAAGATTTTGTACACAAGAGTTTAAAGGCAAATAGAAGTCAGAAGTGTGTGATGGATCTTAACAAAACTACAAATGCAAACATCCTATTCAAACACACGGCTTTTCAGTTCAGCGCTGGACCGGCGAAACTAACGTCTCTCAACCCACGTCCAGCTTTCCATGAGGGTGGAGTCAGTTCATGTTTGCCCAGATTCAGCTACAGAGCAAAAATTCGTTAATTTTCACGGCTCACACCAAGTCATACAGTGGCTTAAACAAAAGTAGCAATTCTGCTCCATCTTAAGGGAAGAGCTATGCGTGGTCTGAGTGAGTTCAGAGACGTTTTGGTGGCTATTGACTTCTAGTATTTGTTAGCATCATAGCTTCAGTTTAAACTAGATTGATACATTTCGCTCTCATTCTTTAAACTGCCCTTATAGTCGTACTATGGCGTGTTGAACAACAAGGCAAGCAGAAATGGCAGTATCAGCTTCTCCTGACAGAACTTCAGCTCATCTAACTAATAACTTCAGCTCACCCTCCACAATTCTTGTGCTCAACTGGAACAAACCCAGCCACTCCTCTGAGGATCAGACTAGAGGACCCGGCTCTAAAAAGGTGAGGTAACGTGTGCAGAGTGAGTGAAGTGTGTTTTAAGTATCAGTGTGAACAGTGAAGCAGGTGCTTCAACCTAATCTGATTTGTTTTAATAAAAGGAACCGTGCCGTACCGTGAACAAATGTTTTTCCATTATAAACCAAGCCAAACCCGAGCTGCTTGATGGCAGGGCTAAAAATGGGCCGCATCACTGCTTTCTGGTCGATATGTCATCACAACATGGAACGAGGCCACTGATTTTTTTACTGTATGCTCAAAACATAAACTAACAACTGGAAAGTATATGAAATACAAGCATTACTTGTTTAGGCTGAAGATACATTTCAATGGGAGTTTTCTATGGCGTATCTGTGAGAAACGTGAAGGAGATCCAGGACATCACTAACAAATTATCTGGGTTCGGTTTTCATCACACGGATCAAGAACACAGAGAAAAAACTAAACACTCAAACAAGACTATAAATAATAAAAGACCACAATATCAAAAGCAGCTGTAACAGAAAAACCTCCCGCCGGTTCGACTCCATGAACACAAATCCGCGTCCATAGACAACCGGCCATAAACTGTGGAGAGAATTGAGTCAGAAACTCTGTTACTGGACTGAGATACACTGGAAGATCAAAGAGAGCCTCAAGTTCAGTACCATCACAGTACAGTTTAGGTACAGCACGGTTCCTGTATGTCTATGGAAAAGTGCCTATAGAAGAAAATGTGCTGTGTTCTGTTTATCAGAGCTCTGTAATGTTGGTAAAACTGTAGCAGCAGCTTACAGAATTATATGGGGGAGGTTAGAGGATGTTGAGAAATGTGAAAGCTTAGTGTTTAATGCAGGCTACAAACTCCACAGTCCATTCTGAACTACTCTGCTGAAACAAGTGTTGACAATAAAAACTTATATTAGTGAACAAAGTCGAGTAAACAGTGTTGGAGTGAAGCTGAACCTGACCCTGTTTATGGCTAAATAAATGCCTATTTTTATAGTGTAAACTAGACATGGGCAAACTACGGCGCGCGGGCCATATCCAGCCAGTTTAGTTTTTCAATCCGGCCCACCGAATTTGTCTAAATTATATCATTAAATGAGATTCATTTTGCATTCTTTCCTGCAATGCCTGTGTTTTCCCTGTAGATGGTGAACTCCAGACACATTAACCTTTGTTGAGGTGTGACGTATTTCTCCACTCCACATTTTGGCTGCAACGCCAGCAGACCAAGGAAAACAAATTGTCTTTAGTGTTTAAGAGGAAGTGGACAGCAAAATATTTATCACTGAAGTCCGATCAATGACAGTATGTCCGGTTTTTAAAGAATACAATATCAGCAGTCACTTTGCCACGAAGCATGCTAACATGCTAATATGCCAACATGCTAACTATGCTCTTGGTCCAGCCCGTCTGTCAAATTTAAGAACCCATTGTGGCCCTAGAATCAAAACGTTTGCCCACCTCTGGTGTAAACCCTAAATACGTTTCTAAAACTTTTCTGATGCAGGAATTTTGGACTGCAGCTTCCAGAGATGCGTCACAGTGCAGCGGCCAATATACAGTTGCTTTGTCTCTCGACGGTACTGAAAAATGTATACAGTTAAAGTTTATATGGAAATGTAGCTGTATTTACGTTAACATTAATGTTATAAAATTAGTAAATTATTTTTTCATTAATTTTCATTCATCAGATTTGTACTATCAGATTTGAGTCTCTATGCTCTAAACATGTGTAATGTGAATATAATTTAACAGGAAATGGCCCTGTATTGTAGTGTGTGGCACTTTTTGCCTGACTAAGCTATTAAAGCTACACCACAGACTAGGTCTGGACTTTTGATCATTAGTCCCTTTGCCTGGCTGGTTCCCTCAGGCATGAGTTTTAATCATCCACTCCTCTCAGTCGGAATCAAACAGTTACTGTGTAGCACTGACTAGATCTAAACCCTGCTTACTAAGCTAACTCTGGGCTCGCTATGATGCTGCAGATCGAAAAACCAAGAACAGGTTTCATATTGTTTGTCTGCCCAACACAAGCTGCTCACTCATTCAGATCTGAGACACCTGAACTTGTGTCAGTGATGCTTGCCTTGTTCTGAGGTCAGCTGTTCTCATGCTAATCAAATAACAACCAGTTACTCTCCATCTGTAGCGCTGTTAAACCGTCATTAAAATATTACAGAACACTACAACATTTTTGAGAAGGTCTGAAGGTGTAAAAATGTGGATACCACCCAACTCCAATTCCATAAATGCATTGTCTTTTACAGGAAAAATCCTAATTAAAAGGCATTACAATGTTTTTACTTATCGTTGTGCAAGTTCTTCACAGTTATTGACCATTTTTAATGGTGGGTGGGGGTGGAGAGGTGTGGGGGCAGGTACACAGTGGGTTGTGATTATTACTGTCTTGGTAAATCATGCACTGTTGACAATAATGCACAGAACCCCACCTCTGTTCTAACTGGACACGGCATTCCTGTGCAAACATGAACACAGCAATGCCGTAAAGCTCCAAACAACATCAAAATTCTAAATTCCTTTATTCCATGTCAAGATAAAAATCATCTAGAAAGAGGAGATTTAAGGTTCATGGCTGTTTCCTGCATGCTAATAGCACCCCTACTGGAGAAACTGATAAAGAGTACTACATGCACAGGGGTCCTCGACCTACGGCGTTTTTTAAAGTTACGACGCTTGGGCCCATACAAACGTAAAAAAAGGAAGATGTGAGTGTTTCGGCGGTTAGCGTCGTACTTACAGACTACGTGGGCAAACTAGTTTGGTAGCACAGCTGATGAATACCTTCTTCTGTGACTTAGTGTGTTTTTATGTTCTAGATTATGTTCTGATCGGTAAGTGACTGGTTGAGTCACTGTCGCAGGAACGGAACTGTGTTGTAACCCGAGGACCCCCCGTATATATTATTTAATATTCTTTATCAAACTGCTTTAAATTAGTGAGTCCTCTTGAGTATTACTAGAGCTCTACAGTTATTCAAAGCCATAAAATAGCAAATTATTCAAAAACTTTCAGCTTTTTGGTTTTGGTTTTCAGTCAAGTCTGTCCAAAATGTAATTTTCAATTTCGGTTAAGAACTCTAATTTTTGGTGCATCACTAATATGAACACAAATAATAAAAACTACATTCAACCAGATAAAATTTCCTGTGCCAAAAACAAGCTTAGGTCTAGCTTAGGTCTTAGCCAAAAAAATATATATATTTTTTTTAAAGTTAGGTCCCCGGTCTCACCTCTTTTCCATGTTCTTCAAATGACTTTGGAGGCTTTCCAGTTCCTTCTTGAGCTGCGAAGAGAAAGTAAGTGATGAGGGTTTCTTTCCATCTAAATAAATAGTTACCCAAAAAGTAGCAGCACTACTCATTTTCACTCTTATGTGCTGATCAGTAGAAGTACTTATTAGGTGGCCGTCATCTACATACTTTTTGATGGCTGTCATTTTCCTTGTGGCTGCTGGCAAGTTCATCTTCAAGTTTTGACTTTTCCGTTGTTACAGCTTCAATGGCCTGGACGTTCTCACTTGCTGCCTTTTTCAGCTCCTCACTGATTGATAGGAAACACACACAGACACACATAGACCAAATAAGACACAGAGACAAAATAAGGAGTTTTGGTCTCAAGACTAGCAGATTGCTAACAGTTTGTCAGAATGGAAATTCCAAATTTTATACAATAAATTTAATAATTTACACAATTGGAATGCAGTCACAGTTTGGTCTGTATTACTATTTCTAATTTTGTGACGTGCAAAAGTGCTCTGAAGCATCACTGGGCACCATGTTCAGCAGCATGAGCAAGTTTTAGTCAATAAAGAGAGCAGCTCGACGTCTGCCAGGTCAGAGGATTCTGATCCTGCTGGGTCTGCATAATCTACTTCCAATATTCGCCAGTCCTGTTCAATCCTTTAAGCCTTAAAAATGCATGGACACAACTCGGTTGTTGCTTCAGACATGCTGCACATCCACTGACCTAGACAGGAACATAAATAGTGGGAAACTGGCACAGAGTCCATGATACAATACTGTCCCAATATACATTACTGCGATTTTTCCACTTGAAAGCAGATGGCACATTATGTACAGGAGTCTTTGAATGTCTTGGTGACTGATTTTCATTCCAAGAGAAGAATGCAAGAGAAGAATAAGGTCTTCATATCTACTGGACTTAGAGTAAAATGTTAGAGTAAAAGTTTCAAATAAATTCAAAAATATTAAATAATACTTGGCACCAGTGTATTGATTATAGTAACGTCCCTTTTAAGTCACAATACTACACCATCAATTTCCTCTCCCACCTCTAACAAATAGCAAATTAAGGTAAAGTTCTAACGTGAACTGAAATCAAAAACAGTAAACATATGAACTTATTTTGCCAGAAAAAGCTCCGACAAATATGACAAACTGTGCAATCCATGATTTGAGTCCAAAATCAGTGCTGGTTATGGAATATTTGGGACAAGTGTAAAAAATGCCAAAGTGAAGTAAAGTGGGCCCCTTATAGTCACACGTGAACACACCGCAGCACACAGTGTGAACAGGGTGAAATTCTCTCTCTGTATTTAACAAAGTGAAGCAGAGGGCTGCCACTAATGAGGGGAGCAGTGTGTGGGGACGGTACTTTGCTCAAGGGAGCCTCAGTGGTGCCACTAGCAGTGTTGGGATACAAAACCACAACCTTCTGATTGGAGAGGCAACATCCTGGCCACTAGACCACCAGCTGCCCCAAAGAAGTGAGATTTTAACCCATGCCTCCAGGGGAGACTGTGACGTGAACATCGCATCATCCTGGCCGCTCTATATGAAAATCACTGAACAATTAAAAACCATTAAAAACCATGCGGCCTGTAAACCACTAAAAGTCCCCAAACACATGTTTTTAAACTTGTGGTAATGCATTTTGTTCAGTCTCAAAAACTCTAAAAGGTCTGTAATTCAAGTCATCCAGACACAGATTTAAATTCAAATTTATAGTTCAGATTCAAAAGGGAAACATAATCCAGATAATCTCGCTTTTATCTGTCATATATTAAGACAGATCTGCTAGAGTGGATTTACAAATACTGAGACACCATACTGTTTGATATCCATTCCTATTCAATAAAACAGTATCAGAAAAGCAGGTCTTTATTTCTCTCAACCCACTTCTGATAAAAGAGACCTCACAAAGAGTTCATTCATTCCTTGAATTGAATGGAAATATAGAGTACATTGTTTTCTCAAAGTTAAAGGGTTTCTACAGAGAACACACATACTCTCCTTTAACTTTGAGAAAAGAATATACTCTATATTTCCATTCAAATCAAAGAACGAATAAACACTTAAACCAGAAACTGTTGGCAATACTTACATTTCTTTACAAAGATTCTTGATCCTCTCATTCTCAGAGCTCAGCTGATCTTTGGATTTCTTCAGCTCTTCTTGGTACTGCGAGTTCTGTTCTGTCAGACTGCTCAGCTGCATTAAAGACAAAACAATTCAGACCAAAAAGTGTCATTTTATTTTAGGCACTGCTAAAGACAATGGCTTCTAGTTTCCTATTAAAATCTAAACCGTTTTTGGCGTAAAGTCGTGAAAAGAAGCACTAAAAGTTCTATTCGCTTCTCAATCTATTTAGTGAGAGATTGTTTTGGATTGAAATAACCAAAACCACTCAAACCCAGTTGGTTCACGGGTCCATCAGTAAAGTAAAGTGAAGTAGCCTCTTATAGTCACACAAACACAACACAGTGTGTTCTCTGTATTTAACCCATTCACCAAGTGAAGCAGGGGGCTGCCACCAATGAGGGGTGCCCTGGGAGAAGTGTGTGGGGAGGGTACCTTACCCAAGAGAACCTCAGTGATTATACTAGCAGTTGGGATTCGATCCCACAACCTTCTGATTGCAGGGGCAACTCCCCAACCAGCCACCAGCTGCCCCTGTAAATCAATATCAGCGATTACACTGACACCCACATAGTCTGGGCTTTTAACTTTTTATTTATTTTTTAATAAAAGCATACGTTCACATTAAATGTTGCTGGTGTGGGTTACCATTCTAGTTCTCCCCTTCAATGATGCACACTAAAACTACTCAACTGCTAATCACTCCCTCTTGGAGTGTAGGAGTCAGCAATATTGCACTTCTCTACATTATTCTCCCACTGTTCTCTTTTTTTTAAATATATTTATTCTTTTTATTAGTTGGAATTTGGCACTTCTGGTCCTCCTACAGTTTTTGAAAATGTCAACCATTAATATCTGGTGTATTGTGCATATATTCAGATTTTTGATCGGTTGATCATAGGGCCAAGTGTTGATCAATTAAAATATGCTGTGGTCGAGTCGCCTCTGTAATGTATGGGGAGAGACACCGGAGGGAAGAGACCCTTTAAAAGGAGTGTAACAGATAGTCTGTGACATCACAGCTATAGCGACCAGAAAACGACAAAACACAAAGCAAAAAATGGCACAGCAGACTCACAAATAGACATCAATACACTAAAGCTCAGTTGACAAAAAGACGTGTGTCACTGTTTGTTGTGGTTTAATCAAATATAATTAGCCTGTGAACACGACTATTCAATAAACCAGTATCAGAAAAGCAGGTCTTTATTTCTCTCAACCCACTTCTGATAAAAGACACCTCACAAAGAGTTCATTCATTCTTTGAATTGAATGGAAATATAGAGTACATTGTTTTCTCAAAGTTAAAGGGTTTCTACAGAGAACACACATACTCTCCTTTAACTTTGAGAAAAGAATATACTCTATATTTCCATTCAAATCAAAGAACGAATAAACACTTAAACCAGAAACTGTTGGCAATACTTACATTTCTTTACAAAGATTCTTGATCCTCTCATTCTCAGAGCCCAGCTGATCTTTGGATTTCTTTTTATTATCATCAATACACTAAAGCTCAGTTGACAAAAAGACGTGTGTTACTGTTTGTTGTGGTTTAATCAAATATAATTAGCCTGTGAACACGACTACATGCACTTTTCCCACCCGTTGTGTCTTGCCCGACAACTGAGCTTTAGTGTACTGAAGTCTATTTGTGAGTCTGCTGTGCCTTTAGCTCTGTAAGACTCATTTGTTGCTCTGCATTTAGTTGTTTTCTGGTCGCTATAGCCGTGACGTCACAGACTATCCATTACACGCCTTTTAAAGGGTCTCTCCCCTCCGCTGTCTCTCCCCATACACTACAGAGGCGACTCGACCACAGCATATTTTAAATCACTCCACCCATTTTCAGCCGTCCTTAACCATAAA
Source organism: Brachyalestes nurse (assembly GCA_037974405.1). Taxonomy (NCBI): domain Eukaryota; kingdom Metazoa; phylum Chordata; class Actinopteri; order Characiformes; family Alestidae; genus Brachyalestes; species Brachyalestes nurse. Next base: position 1,270,642 of record JBBPCY010000039.1, on the reverse strand, counting down.
AGGCTTGGTAAGAGACGGCGAGTTAAAGCTCCCGTGGTTAAGCAGTAAAATACAGTGCACGGAACGAAGACGGTCAGGAATTAAGAGCCTTTTTGGCCGTAAAACAAATCTTTGGGTGGCTTTATAGCAATCACGCTTCACATGTTCTCACGGAAATCGAGTCTAGTTGATTGAGTCATTTGAACAGTATCTTGCCATTCACTGACCTTAATCTCCATTTGCTGTTTGGTGTTTTTGAACTCCTGGACCAGAGCCTCTGCCTCAAATTTCTCCTTTTGCAACGAAAGTTTCTCCTGGCTCAATCTCTCCAAGGCCTGTGCTGTCTGCCCAGCACTCTCTGCAGCCTAGAACATATCGTGAAAGAGGCAAGTTACAGAAACGTGTGCTTTGCACAAAAACGGTTTAAGACATTAGGGTTAGAGGTTGGGTTTTCCCTCCATATTCTGTCCTGTGATACACATGCATGTCTTGAGTCTTGGGCAAGAGACCGGAGAACTTGAAGCAATTCTATTTCTGCAAACTGCTTCAAGCCAGACTCCAACCTGCCACTCAAGCCAAGCTGAAATGGTTTAACCAACCATCATGTACATTCCAAATGTTAGTAGATTTCTACAGTGTATTTTCAGTCATGCTTTTAGAATTTCATCTAAGCTGCAGAAAGGAGAATTAATCTGAGAATATTTCATCTTCTACTCTGCAATCTGCACCTTTCAAAGATCCACAAAAGATTACAAGTAAATCAATAGACAGCCAATTAATCATGCAAAGATCCTGCAATTACTGCAGTCTTTTGAGATGTGAGGAAAATAACAGAATGACAAAATGCAGGCTAGGAATTTGTGTTGACATTTATTTTTCAGTATTATCTTAAGATGAAATGTCTTGAGATGAAAATGAGGTGGAATATGCGTCCACTAACCACAAGGCACTTGGATACACTGTTGAAACTACAGTTCTTCTGTTGAAACTGTTGAAACTAAACTTCTCAATTTAGAATTTGCACTGTAAGATTCAATCGACTGTTCAAATATAAATGATGGCCTTCTTTCGGGGATAAAACCCAACTCTGCATTTGCAAACACAAAGAAGAAAGTTCATGATAGAAAAATTAGTGAATTAGTGCAGTTAAGGATCCAACAGCAGGAGATTAAGGAGAGCAACTGAGGCGGAGGAAAACAAGCCTGTTAGCGTGCAGAAAGCAACTCTAGTTCTAAAAGCCGTGGGATTGTTAGTAGATCTGAAGATGTTTGTTAGTTGCAGAATACCTCAAGCTGCTTTGAAAGAACACTTTGATTTTGGGCCTCAAGTTGGGTCAGCATAGATCTGGCTTCTTCCTTCTCAATCTGTAGAGCATCCCTCTCAGTTTGCACTGCAGCCAGACTGGAAGCCATCTCATCCTGTGCCTTTGTTAAAACAGCCACCTGCATTTCTGCAGCTTTTTGTTTCTCCTCCAACTTAACACTGTTATTCTGAAGGTTCTGCACATGTTCTTCTAAATGCAGCTGCAATTCCTTCATCTCTTGTATCTTGGTCGTATAGTCAGAGCACGTCTTGTCGCTGGATTCCAGGCTACGACGAAGAGACAGGACCTCTTGCTCCAGAGAACCATGTGAAGCGTGAAGATCACCTTTTTCCTTATTAAGGGAAGCAGTTTCCTTCTCCAGTTCCTCAATTCTGGACGTAAGCTGGTCTTTTGCAACCGCCATATCTGATGTAACCTCATCATTATTCTTCTGTTGCACTTTTAAAAGCTCAATTTCTTTGGCAAGCAAAGTTTTCTCGTCGTTGACCTTCAGGAGCACTGAGGAGATCTCCTGAATTCTTCGAATACAATTCTGGGTGACATCCTGAACGGGCAAATTTGTTGTATCCTCCGAAAGACCTGTTCTGTCTGGAACCAGCTCTTTAACGGAGTTCCTTACCTGTTCTACCTCGCTGAACAGCAACTGTTGCTCCATCCTTGCTTTCTCTTTTTCAGCTCTGACAGACTCTAGTTCGGCATTTAACTTGGATTGCATATCTAAGAGATTCGCTTTTTCTTTTTCACTACTGGTAATTTTTCGAGCGAGTTCCTCAATTTCTTTTGAAAGGCTTTCCTTAACAGCAGATAATTCATTCTTATCCTTTTCCAGAGTTTGTTGATTCATTTCTAAGCACTTTTTGGCCTCCAAAAGAGATTTGTTCTGATTCGATAGACATTCTCCTTGCTGAAGCAGATCACTGTTTGTCTTCTTAAGCTCCTCTACGACCTTGTTTAACTCTTCATGCTGGGAAAGAAGGGACATTTTGTCATTTGCAAGAGTGTCGACATTTTGGGTGAGCTCCTGTTTCATTTGGTCCAAGCTAAGCTTTAACTTCTGGGATTCTTCGCTTAAGCTGGTCTTGGTCTTTTCTAGAGACTCTGCCTCAGAGCTCTTCTTCTCCAAAAGAGTCTGTAGACTGACATTATCCTGTGTCAGTTTTGTCTTCTCTGAATTCATCTGCTCATACATATGTTTCATTTTCTCTAGCTCTGATTCCAGACTGTTTTTCTCATTAATTAAGTTGCCATTTGCAGTCAAAGAGTTCTCCAGGTCATCTTTGATGCTGCACAAGTCTGCCGACAGTTGTTTTTGGTCTGCCAAGAGAGATGCCTTCTCAGAAATTTCGTTTTCATGCTTTTCCTTCAAGCAACAGAGCTGTTGTTCCAAATGTTCTTGTTCATTATTTTGCTTTTCAAGGGCAGACTTCAGGCATCTCATCTCTTCTTGAAGGGTCTGAAGGTTCTTTTCACTTTCGGAGACCTGTGCATAAATGGTTTGTTTCTCTTGAGCAAAGGCTTCAGAATCGAGCTGGATCTTCTCTTTGGCAGCCTTGGTTTCTTCTGCACTGAGGTGTAATTTTTTAACAAGAGCTTCTACTTCTTTAGTGAGCTCCTGCTTCTCGCAACACATCTTCCTCTGGGTTTCAAGCAGATTTTCCTTCTCCTGCATGAGCGCAAGCCTCTCAGAGTCTGTGATTTCCCTACTTGTCTTGATTTCTTCAAGCATTCTTGCAAAGCTGTCCCTGGAGGCTTGAAGGTCAGCATTCTCTTTGTTAGACCTTTCTAATGCTGCTTTGCTGGCTTCTAGCTGCTGTTGAAGTTCTACCTTTTCGGCCAGAAGAGACTCTTTTTCTGAAATGGTTGAACTAAGATTTGCCAAAGTCTTTGCATTCTCACCACGCAGAAGTTCGGTTTCTGCCTGTAACTTAGTGTTCTGAGAAGAGAGATCCTCTTTCTCAGACTGTAGAACTGACTGAAGCTCTTCTGTCTTTACACAGAGTGACCTAATCGACTGCAGTTCCTCTTGAGAGCATCTCAGCTCCTCCTGCAGCCTGTTCCTATCCTCACAAACCTCACCATGTTTTAGTGTTAGCTGTGAACTGTTTGCTTCTTGATGCTGGATCTCTTGCTGATACTTCAAAATGACCTCTTGTCCCTCAGCATTACAATTTTCAAGATCTTTGATTTGCATCAAGTACTTTGCTTCAGTCTCCTTTTGGACAGCATTCAGAGCTTTCAGTTCTTCCAGGTCTTTTATTGCCTTCTGCAGCTCACTGGAAAGCTGTTCTTTCTCAGCGTTTAGTGTCGACTTCTCCTCATGTAATTTCTGGCTGGTGGAATGCAGTTCCTTAATGTCACTGCTTAATTGCTCATTGGATGCCTTTAGCTCATCGTTTTTCGACGAAAGATCCTTCTGTACCGCCTCCAATCTCGATATGTTCTCACAAGACTCTGAAATTTGCTTCTCCACATCTTCCTTCCGAGCAAGAAGAGCATCCCGTTCCTTAGACAGCCGCTCAGTCAATAACTTTAGATCCTGAATGTCAGAAGCAAGCTTCTCAGCGCCTTGCATGGACAAAGCCAATTCAGCAGTGAGCGACTGAGTAAGGGGGGAAGAAAAGAATAGGAAGGTTATGTTGATAAAAAAAAAAAAAAAAAAAAAAGTAGAACACCCTGCCATGCCAAAAACAAAGAAAACAAAAAGGACAAAGGAAAAAGAAGCACCTTCAAACTGACAAAAATGGAGTATGTGACTTGCAGCAGATAAGGTGAAAAGAAACCAATTCAAAGTTTAAAATGCACTCATGTCCCATTAAAACACACTACATTAGGTGAGGAGAGAGAGAGAGAGAGAGAGAGAGAGAGAGAGAGAGAGAGTGAGAGTGAGAGCGAAAGAGAGCGAGAGTGCAAGAGCGTGAGAGAGAGAGCATGAG
>JBBPCY010000039.1:1218870-1230684 GCA_037974405.1 Brachyalestes nurse | reverse complement strand
ATATAAGCAAGAGTGTGTGTTTACTGGTTAATACACTGCTGTTTATTTAAAATAAATGAAAACAAACCAAGCCTCATACTTTAGAATTTTGTGTTACTTAACTTCGCTGTAAGGGAACCGTACTGATATCAGAACTATAGTGTGAACCGAACCGTGACCTTTCTGTACCATTACACCCCAATCAGAAACTGAATCAGGAGTGAAGCTGTTGGAATACAGCACATAGAAAAGCTGCTCTACAAACACTACTGCACTCAACACAAATAAGAGGCATTTCTTACTTTTACACACACAGCAATAGTTCAGAAAAAATAGACACCTGTGCATTTTACACACACAGCTGTAAACTGTACAAACAGTGAATAGAAAAAGAGAAAAGTGGTCTCCATTTTTTCATGGCTGTAAGATGACTGGTAAATAATATCTGTAGTAATAGATGACTGTTTTAAGAAATATCAGGTGTCAGTATTTAGCTTTTAAACGTGCCACTATTGTTTTGTCTATTCTGGAAAAAAATGTAATGCGGTACCTTAAGCCCACCCTTAGTCACCTGTTGTTCATCGGGTGAGGCAGGTGTGCTTGGGGGCTCACAAACGGGACTCTGCTCGGTCTTCAGTTCCCCTTCCTCCTCACTCTCTTCCATGGCGGCGTCGGGCTTGGTGGAGGGAGACGCGCTGGACGAGCCCCGGCCATTCTCAGAGTCACTGTTACCGCTGTCTGCATTTTTTAGCGCCGCCCACAGCAGGCGCTGCTGCTCCTCCAGCTCCTCTAAAGACAGCCCGTCCTCGGAGTCCTCGCCCCCCGTCCCGGCCCTACCCTGCAGGAGGGGGGAGGCGAACGAGGGAGGTGTGGGAGGAGGAGTGCCTTTGGGAAGTGGGGGAGGGGTGGGGGTCGCGGGAGGCGTGCCCAGGGGTAAAGGCGGAGGAGTACTGATGAGTGGAGAGCCTGGAGGAAGTGGTGGCTGAAACTCAAAAGCATCGGTTCGGCCTCGTCCAGGAGTGTCCAGATCTACGGAGACACACACAAACCATAACAATACAATTATATTACCAGGAACGGTCGGAAACTTCTAGCCCTTTAAATGTGTATGAAATAATCTACAATCCTCCCGACAAAATAGTTTAATCTAAAAAAACAAAAACAAACAAACAAAAAACATTTGGCTGAAAGAAGAGCCCTTCATCATGCAGACCCTCCGTAAGATCAAGATTGTAGCTACATCGTTATCTGCAGCCAATGAAGAACCAACACTGCTCAAAAGTTGCTCGCTATAGACCAAATGAAAACATCTCTAAACATACATTAATTTAAAAAAATCTAAACAAAAACAAAAAAGATCTATGTAACGATGATACAAAATATTGCTTAATTATTAGGTGTTGCCCTGTGATTCCGGATTTACTGATACTTTTTCCCCCAGTTTATTTCAATCCAGTTTTTGACTCAATTCTCTCCCACAGTTTATGACAGTGTCCATGGAGTCGAACCGGCAGAAAGTGTTTGTCAGAGCCACTTGTGTTAGTATGGTTGTTCCTATCTAGAAAAGGGGGGCCCCTGCAGAGAAAGATTGGGAACCACTGGTTTAAAAAAATAAATAAAATAAAATAACACACTTTATCACTGCAGTAAGATTCATACCACAACTGCGTATGACCTGTTTGACATCTTGCGGTGATTGCTGCACATCCAGTCTTGTGGAATGATCAAATCAAGGCCCAGTTCCTTCAAGAAGTCTTTCGCTTGTCTTTCTTATGTTAGGTTTTTAGTGAAAATAAATGCTTTCGTCAAGACGCTGTGGCCAAAGAAATTAAAGTGTAATAATCATCAGTGGTCACGTTACTGTTTGTTCTCAGAATTGACCGGATCGAATCCAGAACAGCTCGGGCTGAAATAAGAGAAAAATACTTACATCGCAGGTACTATGGGGTCCATTTGACCCCAAACGGAAATAAACATAAATAAAAAATAAAAAACACAAACACACAAAAAGTAGTGAACGTGTGCTACATCGTTAGGACAGCCTTACGAGAAAATACATTAAATGGGAGGTCACTACTCTTGATAGTTTCAAAACTATTAGGCCTTGTTCACTGTGTTTACATGCCGTTCGTTTGACGTTCTGGAGGACTGAATATGTCCCATGATTTAATTGTTCCGGGAACCTGCGACAAATCAAGTTTTGAAGGAAAATGTAAAACTACAAATCCCAACATGTAAACAGTCTGGAGAGAATGATTACTGGTGGTGATTACACCGGTGGAAACACGAAACTACACATTGGGCTGCAGGCTGGAGTTAAACAGCATCAGACGAACGCCAGTCAAGCGCAGATACAAAATGCTACAAAAACGCCTATGGAGTTTAGAGCTTGTTCATTGATCCAAAATTTAAACATTCGTGTGAACGAGGCCTTATATATTATAGTAAAACGAGGGTTAAAAATCAGGGACAAAATAAAATTAACAAATATACTGACAATCAAGACTCTCACCTCAGAGAGCTAAAAGCAATCAGAAATAGTGTAAACAGCATAAAATCTCCACGCAGACCAAGCCTTCTACCTGAATCTGTCTCCATGTCAGAGCCTCCATGGACGTCCGGATAAGATCTCCGCTTCTTGGTCTGCGGTGGGGTGGATTCTGACTCCAAGCTTCGTTTGCTGCATTTGGACCCAGGCTGTTAACACACAGAGGGTTTCAGGCTCACTCAGAGACCCACAAGAATGAGTGAAAAGAGAAGAGAGATGCAAGAAGTATTTTACCGCTGGATACATATTAGACAAATGAGCAGCAAAAGTTTGCTTCCAGTGTTGCGGCTGCATTGGGATGGAACCAAAAGACCTGTAATCCTGTAAATAAGAGACAAAAAAGAAGGGAAAATCCTGATGGTTCTACAAGCCAACTTGAGAGAAATATGAAAAGCACACACTATTTCTTAAACGTATGATTTAATAAGGGTAACAAATCGATCTCTTATTCTTTATTTTAATCCGATTAAATAGAATAAGATTTAAGCAATATTATTTCCTTAAGAAAATGTTGCAGTCAGTCTAAATCCAGTCTAATCTGTGGAAAGCGTACATTTTAAGAAACGGGACATTCCACAGCAACTTTTAAGAGCCTGAGATTTAAAACTTAACATTTTACGTGGATTGCATGCATTAAACTAGCTTTTTTTTAAAAAAATTTTAAAAATGGAAATCCAGAATGTTAACTGCCAGGCCTTGTTCTCAAATATCCCGAGGGCCAAATTTGTCAGGAATTCAAAAGTCCTGAAAAAGTATCTGCACAGTTTCATTAATTCTGCTATTTTGCAGCAATGGCAAGATGATGCGTATCTTTTTATATGTGTATTACAAAAATAAATAAACAAACAAATGAAACATAAGGAGTAAAATGTCCTGCCCCACACCACTATACACTTACATCCCTAACGCTGGAAGGTGCAGAAACATTGAAACCAGGGAAATCCACTAGTTTAGAGACATCATAGGATACATTTTGGTTACGGCCATTCATGTCTTCCTCTCCACCACCTGATGCTTTAAAGAGAAAAGTTTTGCAAAAGCTTTGACAATGTAATAAAGCTGGAGTTATGAGGCATGTTGAATACATCAGTCATCAAAACGCTTTTCAGAATCCTGACTTGATTTCTCGCATGACGTTAATTTCTCATCTTACCTTTACCATCGTAGAGCGTCAAGCCCGAGTTCTCCAGCTCGGCCTCTTTCAGCCAGCCGGGCGGGTAGCCCATTTCCCTCATGCGGTAAATGAAGGGTGGAAGAGTGTTGGCGACAACCCCAAGGGCTTCTAGGAGCTCCTTACTGTGAGAGACCATGTTGAGAATCAGAGAGAAGAAAACAGGGATTCTGTTCAATGGTACTTTGGGAGACAGGATTCAGGACACAGAAATCTGGGACGCATGCAAAGTAACAACAGCATTAAAAAAAAAAAAAAGAGAGAGAACATAAGATAAGAAACAACTTTACGTAGTACTAGTGATCAACCAACCAAAAATATGAATACATGCACAATACACAATTAATACAGTTAATGAATGGATAAGAAGTGGGGTCAAATTCCAGCTACAAAAAAAACAATCATAATAAAAATGTAACTTAACAACAGTGCGATTACTGATCATACATTAGGAGAGGAATAGAAATTTGAGAAAGAAAAAAAAACATTTGATGCACAACAAACTGCAGCAATCTTAAATAAGCCTAGTGCTGAGATTGGATCTGTTCTTCTCCTTGCTCTAGAAACAGACTATAAACATTAAGACCTAGTTCACACGGACGTTTGAATCTTGGATAAATGAACGCGCTCTGAACTCCACAGGCGTTTTTCTATCTGCGCTTGATTGGCGTTACACTGGCGTTCGTCTGACGCTGTTTAACTCCAGCCTGCAGCCCAATGTGTAGTTTAGAGTATTCACCAGTGGGGGCAGTAATCATTCTCTCCAGATTGTTTACATGTTGGGATTTGTAGTTTTACATTTTTCTTCAAAACCTGATTTGTCACGGTTCCCAGAACAACTGAATCATGGGACATATTTAGTCCTCCAGAACGTCAACCGAACGTCATGTAAACGCAGCACCGGCGTTTTCTTCGCATGTCAGGATTTCAGCAGAAATTGCCAAGACGACGTTGCATGCAGCGTTTTTTTTTTACGGCACCCGAACGCACAGCCGACCGAGCGCCGGGGCTGAACGCCCGCGTGGACGCTGTGATTCACTCCAATGAGCAGAAAAACGGTTGGCGCTCAGTCCGTGCTCACCTGGAACCACGAACGCCAGAAAAACGCCTAATTCAGACACCCATGTGAACGACACCTAACAGACCCTGACGAAGTGTGTGTGTGTGTGTGTGTGTGTGTGTGTGTGTGTTTAGAGCCCCCTGACCTCACTATTCCTGGCTTGTACTTGGTGAACCTCTCCTCCACCTCTTCTTCATGGTAGCGCTGGTTACTCTGATTGGCGCCTTGAGAAAACTCCTTTCTCTTGGCGCTGATGCGGGCCATGTCTTTGGGCTGGGAAAATGAAAGAGGCACCGGAGCACATTCTCAAACACAATCAGTTTATCACGCCTGGCAGGACTCTTAAAAAGCTGTATTATAATTTTGTCCCGAGATGTTACGTTCATCCTTCTTTTCTCTCCATACTATGGACTCTAAACTAATTCTGCGCGACTTGATAACCTCAACTAGCAAAAGACTCACCTTAGGACAGTCCCGCAGTTGATGGCCCTCTTCTCCACAGTTGAAACAGCATGGTTTAGGCCTGAAAAAGATGATTTCAATTAAACATCCAAGTGGCATTTTATACACAAGAACATGTACAAACTGCAGGCTGTCTTAAATTAGGCCTCAGTTAAACAATAGCAAAAATACTAAACTTCACAATTCAGAGTGACATAAACGCTCTTAACCAACTGCTTTCTGTACCTTTTCTCCTTTATCTGCACCTCCTGTCCCTCGGAAGCGATCACCTGGCTAAACATCTGCTGATACCTTTGAGGGAATGGTTCAGGAAGTCTAAGCGTGGTAGCCATTATACATACACACAGAAATCTGAGATGCATAACTAGCAATTCAAAACGTGCAATTATTCTGGTGCATTTCTACTGTTATTGTCAATGCCTGTCACTCCATTGTGTACCTGTATGTGTGTGCGTGTGAGTATCTACAGTGTTCTTATATTTACTTATATATCCACTCTGTATAACAACACAGATGTCCATATTTCATATTTCCAGATTGTATAGTGTAGATTATATACTGTAGGTATATTATTTGATTCTATCGTATTGGTTTTTTTTTTTCATTTTCACTGCTCCTAACTTTGTACTGTCCACTTTCTGCCGTGACAAAGTAAATTTTCCACTTGTGGGACTACTAAAGGTTTATCCGCTCTTAACAGCTCTTAAAGAAATGTTTTGTTCACAGCATCAGAACAGCGACTTGTCCTTTGAGGCCACCTAAATCTGTTTTAGATCCCATTTTTGGAATTGAACTCCTGCTCAAATGGGCTACGTGCATCTATCTACATGTTGCTAAACTCCCAAAATTTAAAACCTGACAGCTCTAAAGGCCCAGTGGGAGGAAGACCTGGACGTGGCTCTGTCTGAGGAAATGTGCTGAGGGGCTGCGGTTCTGTCTGAGGGGCTGCGGTTCTGTCTGAGGGGCTGCGGTTCTGTCTGAGGGGCTGCGGTTCTGTCTGAGGGGCTGCGGGGGCAGGGCTGTAAAAAGGATTTTCTCTAGTTCAGTTTGCTCGAGACACACAGTCATTCAGTTTAAGCACAGTCATTCTGTTTCATCAGCTGCACTGGTCTAAAGTTAAATCAGCTAAATTTACACTGAATATCACCTCTGACTGTGATCGATGTAAACAAACACCAGCCACACTTGCGTATGTGTTTTGGTTTTGTCCCTCGCTTAACAATTTTTGGCAGTCAGTGTTCTCAGTGCTATCAGAGGTTTTACTCCACTAGAACCCTCCAGTGCAATTTTTGGTGTTATTCCTTGATCTTTCCCTTTAATTATTTTTAATTATTTGAGGGCGGTTTCATTTGCACCTCTTATAGCAAAAACACTGTAATTGTTAAAATGGAAGCAAAGCACCCCTCCAACTTTTTTCAAAAATGTAACTATTATACAAATATTACATTCTGAATCATCAAGGGTTTTATTTTAAATGCACGAAAGCCTGGGAGGGATGATTGGGTATTGTTCTGTTTTGTTTGTATGTTATCGTAAACAATAAAAAAAAACTTTAAAAAATGTCTTCTTAGACTCTCTTCCTTTAGTGTGCTGCCTTTTACCACTAAACTACCGTGAGTGCGTTAATTCAGACGTCCCATGAATGGCTTGGTAAGACTGGTGGAGTGAACCGCTCTCAGACAAAAATGCTTTAGTGTCCAAGTTGTTTGAGAGTCTGCTGTGTCTGTATGACCGATCTGCTGCTCTGCGTTTTGTCGACCACAAAAATCTAATTTTTAAACGATCAGTACTTGGCCCCTGAGCCTTTCATACAAACGGGAAGCCATGACAAATTCCAGCTATGAAAAAGAATAACAAGAAGAAAACTTAAGAATATTAGAATGATGGCTGACACGGTCACACTAAAAAACAAATCATTACGTGCGTAACTTTGTTCTGAAGGATACTTGGGTATCTCCCATCCCTGCGTCAGCTGAGGGTTTTCGTTGAGAAGAGGCTGGCCCAGTTTATCAAGGCAGAAGCTGGTGAAGTACAACACACTCCCCACAATCTACAGACACACAATATTGAAGGTCTGAGTCGATCCAAAGGAGAGGCGGTGATGAAGGGACAAGAATAGAAATCTCACATTACGATAAGTAAAAAAAAATACTCACGCTAAAAGCATCTCTGATCTGTTTCCCACCCGAAGGGCCGTTTGTTTTCTGGATCTCCTCCATGACAAAACTTGAGTTCTGCATAACAGAAGCAGGACAAAATAATACGTGAAGAAAGGCAACTTTCTCCTCAACTCAGATTTCATATAGACCTGTGTGGTGTCTGACATTTGCTTCTTTAGTTTAGCACTGGAGGCTACAAGGCTAATGAAGTTCTACAAAGACCATCATGAACATCTCACACCTGCATTAAACCACGCAGGAAGTTGCATATCGTCATTGTTTACACAAAACATTGAATCCAACGATAGAAAGTGTCACAGTTGGTGTTATGAACTTCCTATTAGAAGTCCCTTACACCCATGTATTCACGCCCTAAATCAACTCACTTCACTACTAATACAAATCATGTCTCCCACGTCTTACCAGTGTGATCTGACAGGGATTTGGCGGGTATTAACTGAAGCTCTGCTAGCAGCTCTTAATTTAAGTCTGGTTTTACTGGTATGAGAGAAAAGCACCATAAAGCACCCGGGTGTGTTGCTCTGCATAAGAGCGTCTGCCAAATGCTGTAAAGGTAACTTTGGTATGTTTATTTTTCTGCATAATTTCAACATAACAGCTGCGCTTTACATTGTGTGTAACTTTCGTGATTAATGAACCTATAGAAAAGCTTTGGGAAAGTATGGAAGGCTTTGTCTTGTCCTGCCCATTTACCATTTTGAAGATACTTGAGTCTGAATGGACAATGGACAGCACACAGTGCGAACAGTGTGAAATCCTTCTTCTGTATTTAAAGTGAAGCAGCCACCAACGAGGAGCACCCGGGGAGCAGTGTGTGGGGACGGTATCTTGCTCAACAGAACCTCAGTGGTGCCACTACCAGTTCTGGGATTCAAACCCACAACCTTCTGATGGTAGGGGCAACTCTCTAACCACTAGGCCACCAGCTGTCCAACCCTAAAATTCTCTCTCTGCATTTAACCCATTCACCAAGTGAAGCAGGGGGCTGCTACCAATGAGGGAGCCTTCACTTTTAACTGTCTGTATGTATATCCATAAAATTAAGCACAATTTGCACAACAATAAGCACAACTTCTACTCCTTGGTAGCTACATATGTCCTTTATACTCCAGTACAAATCTGAAGAAGCAAATTTCAGACACCAAAGAATGAGAGTCCAAAGCTGTAGTGACATTAGCTCTATTGAGATGGCAAATATCTAATGTGTAAACTGTTGTTTCCATTAATAAAAGATTTCTGATGTGTGGCAAAGTGTTACTCGAGTCAAAACATGCAGCCCCCGATCTCCCTACCTGTGGACTGGCGTATGAAGCGGAGCTCTGTTGATCATTGTTCTGTTCTTGCTGGTGTTTCTGAATGAGACTGAACACGTGATCTTCGATTTCTTGCCGGTGCTCCCTGGACGGAAACAAATACAGGGATTTAGTGACAGAGAAATTCTAAAAGCACTTTACGGTTAAAGCAACAAGCTGAGCTCGTTGAAACTGTAGACCTACTTTGAGATGCAGTTGTTTCCAAAAAGAATTTGGCAGAGCGGTCCATCAACTTTTGAATTTTTGACAGTTATTCCCCTGCAATAAAGTCAAGAAAAGGACACATTCAATCAAACGTTACACAATAATACAATTAGGTCTTTAAGACACTGCCATTAAGTGCATTAGCAGGCAAACTTACACAGGCCGACTCAAAAACTTTAACTTTCTTCTCAGATCCTCATGTGAACCAGTAGTTAAGGGGTGGAAAGAATAAAGTGAGCGCCGTTTGCCTATGGGTGCAAAACGTTAGTGCTACTTACTTCCATTTATTTTAGACTTTTGATGAGTTCTGTGACATTTTAGCACACAATAGAAGTGAATGGAACCCAGACCTCCAGAAGTAAATCAAAAGTATCGGGGACACATAACCGCTTCAACACAGACAGTTGAATAAGCCACCTGTTATATTTCCTTGTAAGGCTACACCTGATCACTTGTGATGACCCTGTTGTGCCTGATAGGGAGAGTACAGGTCAGTTACAATAACATGCAATGCTGCACAGCACTCAAAGGTGGGTTGTTTCATTTGTGTTTAGAGGACTGGGTGAGAAATGAGATGCGAGTGGTGGGCAAACAGTCAATCAATTCTTGAGACAGATCAAATCTTCAGTGGCTCAGAGCTGATCCATTCGGGGTAAATATCTAATTTTCTGGACAACATTGCGTCTGCAATTTAAAGTGCAGGCCTCCTAATGTATCATTCTACCAATGGAATGAAAAATCATATGTGAACTGCATTAAATGTCTTTATATCTTCATCAATCCAAAGCACAAGGTGAAAAAGCCTTAACTGTGAAGTGGCTTAATAAGAGCACTTCAGTTTGACATTTTTCAGGATCATTTCACGAGTCATCTTTCAGTCCTATTTCCTTATTTGACTGTTTTCCAGGTTTCCAACTCTGACTAAAGCGATAAAGGACAAAACAAAATGTCATCATTATCTTTGCATCTGGAAGGTGGCCCAAGAAGTTAGACACATCTGATAAAGAGGACAGAAAGTGGACTCAGTGTTTGGAAAACTCCAGCCGTGCTGCTGAGAGATCCACTTGTACACCAGCATCCTCGCTGTGACACCTGCTCTCTGGTGGTCCAGTGGGGGTCCTGAGCATTGATTAGAGGAGCTAACAGATGGGCTACAGTAAAGTATTAAGTATATGACCAGTGGATACAAGGGGACAGTAAGTGGAAATATCAGGCTGGTGAATCTACTTAAGAGATCAGAGGAGGAATACATCAAAGCTAAAATGTCAGCATTGCATTACTAATTGCTAAGAATATTTTTAAAAAACTTCACAGGTTGCATTTTGGTGAAAATGAAACAGAAAGTTAGCCTAGCTAATTAGCCAGCTAGCAAGTTAGTGTTGGGCACCATTTACGAGAACATTATTAAAATAAATAACAGATAGAATTACTATAGTTGCTGCTGCAGATAAGAAGCTGATTACTAAACCGTGCATCTGAACAGATGTTTATATTCCTTATTGGAATTATTCAATTAGCTGGCTAGCTAGTATTTAGCATAACAAAGCTAACCCAGCAGGACCCTTACTGGGCTGTGTAGCATGAAGTAAAAGAAGTGAGTTGGCTCAGGAACAAACAGTAACGTGCTCAAAGCGACCATGATGTAGTGGATTGAGGGAACAAACAAAAAACTGTAAAACTGAGTCTGTAAACAGCAGCGGTGAGGCTAGCGAGGGGCACTCAGGGTTGTGTGAAGGATATTCTCTGCTTTCAGACGGTCCACTGTCTCCTCATACTCCTCCAGTCTTTCTTTGAGCTCCCGGACACCATCCGAATCTCCCTCTTCCTCCTCCGTAAACCTGATGTGTCTCGGAACCGGAGGGTCCGTATCCAGCTGCTCGAACAGCTCGTTGTCCCCGAAGTCCACCTCCATGTTGTCGTTTCTGTGAGAGAGCGATCAATACGAAAGGTGATACGAAAGCTGGCGGACGCGCTGATTGGCTCAGACGCCACGCGTCACTGGCTCGCTATTGGTCATCTAGGACCACCATTAGATCTACATAGTGGCCGAATTACTGAATTCTGATGACCGCTTTCTTCCAGTAAGGGATGCATGGTCTCATACTCAAAACTGCTGCAATAACCCCAATCCTTAAAAAAAGTGGAGCTGATCCTACACATTTCAAAAATTTACGTCCCATTTCTAATCTCCAAAATACCTGAAAAAACTGTAGCTATTCAACTCCATTCCCACTTATCTCACAACAACCTGTATGAATAGTTCCAGTCTAATGACCTTCTCATAGCAGCCGATTCTGGTTTACTCACTATTATCATCCTCCTCGACTTGGGTGCCACCTTCAATGCCATTTGTCACAACACCCTTCTAAATAGACTATCCGCCATTGGTATTACTCACATCCCCCATCTCCCACCTTCATCCCTGATTGCTTAACAGAAATAAAAACCTGGTTTTCGTCAAATTTCCTTAAATTAAACAGTGGTAAAATGGAAGTTCTCCTTATTGGTACCAAATCAACATTATCCAAAACTGACAGTATCTCTAGTGATATTGATAATTGCTTCGTTTCCCCTTCTCTGCAGATTAAGAGTCTGGGTGTCATCCTCGACAGTACTCTTTCTTTTCAATCTCATATCAGTAACATTACCCGGTCTGCATGTTTTCATCTTCATAATGTCAACCGCCTCCGTCCCTCTCTTATATAATACACTACCTATGTAGGGCCTTTAGTATGTAGTGTACTACTTATGTAGGGGCTTGTAGTATGTAATGCACTACCTCTGTAAGGGCCTGTAGTATATAATGCACTACTTGTGTAGGGGCCTGTAGTATGTAATGCACTACCTATGTAAGGGCCTGTAGTATATAATGCACTACTTGTGTAGGGGCCTGTAGC
>JBBPCY010000039.1:1193458-1210329 GCA_037974405.1 Brachyalestes nurse | reverse complement strand
TTACAGTCGTTAGTTACAGGGACGGTCTTACAGTCGTTAGTTACAGGGACGGTCTTACAGTCGTTAGTTACAGGGACAGCCCCCCTGGAGCAACTGAGGGTTGTGTGTCTTGCTCAAATACATAATTGTAGTAAGTTGGGGTTTGAACCTGCAACTTTGTGGCCACCAGATTCACAGGTGAGTATTTTACCAACTAGGTTACTAGACCAGGGGTGCCCAGTCCTACCAGGAGAGATGATAAAAAAAAAAAAAAAAAGCACACAAGTTCAGTTGACACTGAAATCCTTCCTTATCCTAATAAGGGGTGTTTTACTATGACTGGAACTAAACGGATTGGGGATCCCTGATTTAAACCAAATGTGCAGATCACTTTAGTTAAACCTGGCAACTAACTGATGAGTTGAATCAGGTGTGTCTGAGCTTGGAGTTTATATGATTGTTCTTAAGGCCATCGGGAACCTCTTAACAAGCCAACGTTTCCTTGCTTATTTGTATTAAAAGGAACTAATGCAGTTTGTAAGTTTTAAAATGTACCAGTTACTCCCCAGTTCCTGTATGGAAAGGAAGCTGCAAAGATCAGCCTGTTTTGAAGTCACAGTTTTTGTGATGTCATTACGTCCTAGACATTTATAGGCCCTTTCAGTCTATGGCACTGAAATCATAAGGGATGTTTCTGCCTGAACTGCTTTCTGCATGAGGCAGCTGGTCAAAACAGCCTTTTGAAACAGTCAATTGAAATCAGTGACATTTAAAAAAAAAAAAAGCCAGCAAGAATAAATTATGAATATTTAAAATCACACGTTATGATTGAAAAATAAAACTCAGGACAAACCTAGAATAATGGCCCTTTAACAAGAGAGCCAGGTTGGCTGAAACTAAACTCTCCAAGATAGTAAGATCGCCAGGAGCAGGGCTGGGTACTCTTTATCTAGAAAAAATCTCAAACTGTGTGACCTGCCAGATTCTCTGACAAATACACGGATGGTGTTTTATTGTTTTACTGCAGCCTTCAGGTTCCAGGGCATTCGGCTTCCCTGCTCCAGTAATGGCTTGTGGTTCTACTGCATTCATGGAGTTTTCCGGGTGGCCTTTGAGCTTTACAGCAAACAAGAGCAGGTTTCGATCCTGGAGTCGTTTCAGGTACTGCGTTGTCTTCAGTGTTATTTAGTTGCTCTATGTAATCAATGTGACTTTGGAATCCTTCATGGTGTTTGAATTTGGTACAGTATCACGGTTAAAATGGGATTAGAAGATACTGGAGATTACACAAACTAGTTTGGTGAAACTTGTCTCAATTTGCAGGATCTCTGGAAGTCCCGGATCAACGACGAGAAATTAAACATGGTCTACAACCTTGAGGCCCAATTAGATCCTGAACTACCAAAAATGACCAACTACCAGAGTGATGAGGTATCAAACAGGCATGTTTCTAGTAACATCTCAGCACCACCCCATTCACATTCTGACCATCAGGAGATAGTAGAAGACGTGGTCTGCTCCCATTCGATGTCTGCAGACCACGACTACTGCGCCATGCAAGCGGATTCTAAGCCTTCTATCCCAGTAGTTCAGAAACTCTGTACTATAAGAGATAAGGTGAGATCCATGAGTACTTTGGAAGTGAATCAAGAGGAAATGGTCTTGAAGCTACTGGAATATACAGAGTACTTGATTGGTGGAGAGCAGGCTGAGGAAAGACTGGTGGAAGTTGTGATGACTTTACTTCAGACCCATTTGCAGGAGTTCAACATCTACTCCAGCCCTCTGCTGCAGGCTCTGGCCAGCTGGGTGGGTCAGAAGTTCCATTCGTCCAACAGCAGCATCAGCCAGCAGGTCGAGGGCTTCAAGATGCAACACATTGAACACATTACCGACTTGCCACCGGCCGAGGAACTCGCCGCCGAACTCTTCCCCGAGGCAATGAGGAGCCTGCTGATAAACTGGATGGGCCTCGGTGAAGAGGCCGCCACGAGGAAACGACTTAGCGAATATCCCATCGTGCTGCTTATCCTGGAGTTCGCCAACCACAACCTCATCACAGGAGTGGCCCATGTTCTGTATTCCAGTCTCATAAGCAGATAGAGAGGCATTATTACACTTGTGGTTCAAGCGAGAATCAAATTTACGTTTTTGTTTTATAGTTCTGCACTACAGCTGTAAAGTCCTCAAGTTACAACAGTCTCGACATACGACGTTTCGAGTTTACAACTCTCACCCGGCTTACACCATTGGCCTCGTACTTACAGGCTACGTGGGTGAACTAGTTTGGTTGTGTGCAGTGGAAGAATATGCAGTAACGCGGTGTATGAGTGAGTTTTCCTTTTTCTGTGGCTTAGTTGTGTTTATAATTTTATAGCTGTGTTAGGATCGGTAAGTGACTCAGGCTAGGGTGTTTCGACTTACAACGAAATTCGGGTTACATCACTGTTGAAGGAACAGATCTGTGTTGTAACTTGAGGACCCCCTGCATTGAAAGCTTATAGGCCCAAATTTAGCATTGAGCAAACTGCAGTTTGTGTACGACATGCTGTGCATGCACAACATTTAGTCTCAAAAATAACTGGTCTTCAGCTGTGACATACTTTTAAAGTTTCCAATTTGTGACGACTTGTCTAAAGTTGAGATACACCACAAGTCAAAACTGCTTCTATGTTAAAAAGCAGTTAACGGTCAGAAAATGTTCCTACATCACATTTCTTCAAGATAAACAGACACTGTGGTGTAAAACTAGTCAACTTTTAGGGTAGCACTGCAACATTTGTCTTAAAAACTCAGTTTTGTGTTTTCATTCTTCAGTGTTCTGACTTCAGTGTGTGGGATCAAACAGACAGCCCTAACCACACCAAAGGGCTTTCAGTTTTTCCAAAACTCCCTGCCTGTAAGATACAGGGTTTTCTTAATCTTTCATCTAGAAATTTTTAATTTAAGAATCTATCTAAGATGTAAGTCGGCATGTTTTGCAAAAAACAGTGTTGGCTACGTTTCGTTTTAGCCCAGAGTGCCTGCTTAGGTTTGGAATTGCAGTTACATTAATGAAAAACTATCAGCACTACGTTTTCTTTGGGACTAAGAAAAATTTAATGAGGTTATCGTAAGCAGTTATAATAGCTTGGCACACCTGTGATGGTACTTTGCCAGTGTCTTGATGATGCAAAGGTTTCGGTCAAGTATTACTCAGCAAGTGCCTAAACAACATTCATGTTCTACCCACGTAAAACTGAGAGAGTAAAGGGGGGGAAAAAGAAAGATAGAAAATAATGAAAAAAGTTACAATAGCGATGACCTAAGTCTAATTGTCCAAATCCCTCGTAAAGCTCCGCAATGCCAATATTGCACCTTTGCATAATTTTCCACAGAGATGTGCGGTACAAGCCAAACAAAGATTTAAGACGAGTCACTTGACTGTATTTACACATGAATTTTTCAGAGACAAAAAAAAAAAAACCTGGTGTTTGAATAAATTACAGATTTAACCAACATCCATGCGACCTAAAGTGTTGACTTCCTATACACACGATAAAATCAGCGGAACTGCTGGAACATCGGTGGAAGAGTGAGGAAATTAGAGGCTGCCATTCAAACGGCGTCCATTCCTCGAGAAAACGACGAGGAGAAGCCGAGGCCCATCCCCCTCTGTGTGTGCGTCTGTGACCGGGCCATCTCGTACTGGACGTCCAAGTTGCGGAACATTTCCTCCTGCTTCTGCAGCGTCTTCAGGCCATCGTCGTTCAGAGGGACTGAAGTTCCACTTTCCTCATCAGGCTGTCGGGGAACAAACACAACTTACCGTTATAAACACGTCTCCACTATTCAATCAACCTTTATTCTGAACATGCGTGATCATCGTTTAACAGCTGTACCAACTACAACTCTTCCAAAACAATGCATTACAATAACATTAAATACTGAATAAAATTTCAGCGAAATCTTGAAAAAAATACTTTGTGACCCTGCAACCTACTGAAAAATTATAAATGGCTACAATGTTTTCAAAACAGCACCAGATTGCTGTCATATTAAAAAAATGCTCTCTTTTGCTATAAGATGGTGCCATCAGTCTTATAGTTGTGTTTTTTTTCCTGACTCATGTCTTCAGTTTTTGTTAATGTTTATATTATGGAAATTACCTAATACGAGTTACAGTAGTGTGACCATATTCCACTGACATGGCAATCATAGGTTGTGGTAATGAACAAACAATTTAAACCTGGAGTTAAATAAATGTTTAAAAATCAAGTCTATTTTTGTATGTACGTAAAACTGTAATGCATATACCCCCAGTTTTACGCGGATCAGGAGTTGCGGATTCAGTCACGCTGATTTTTTTTGAGAACCGAACTCAGTTTTACGCAGAAATCCCCACAAAAACGCGGAAACTGCAAATGTCCTCCGCCTTTTTTGCGGCAATAAATACATTTTTTCTGGATGTTTTCACACAAGGGGACGCCGCGGTGTACAATTTCATCTTCTTTAAGGGTAATGTATTAAACTGAGTTTAAAATGAAATTGAAGTGTTCTGGGAGCATGTTTGGGGGCATATTTAGGGTTTACACTATAAAACTAGGCATTTTACCCCCAAAACATGACAACGCGTTTTTTCCACTATACGCGGGTGCTCTTGGAACATAACCCCCGCAAAAAGCGAGGGATTACTGTACACATCAACTTTTACGCCATATATCAGAGGCTTTTGTCCAAAGCAACTTCCATTCCCTAACTACGGGGGACAATCTCCCTGAAGCTACTTGGGGTTAAGGGTCTTGCCCAGGAACCAGTGGTGGTCTGCTGAAGGTAGGATTCAAACCCATGACCTCCTGGTCCAGAGGCAAGTATCCTACCCACTAGGCCACCACCACCATATACCTTCACTCGGTCAACTGCCTACTGTAAAAGTTGATATGACTCACTTCATATGTACTTTTTGCGATCATATTCATATATACATATTCATACTTTTTGAATGACTGCAAGATTTGAACACTTACTTTAATGCCCATTAGTTTGCGGAACTTAACGTTTTGGTCCTTGTTGCCAAAATTCAGCTTTTCCCATAGTTCAGCCGTCTGGGACTTGTCCTTCAACACAAAGCAGACATGATTCCAAAATTAACTTCGCAATTTATTGGGCAATCACACTGACAAACTAGATTAATTACCGGACATTTAAACATCACACAATTCTACACACAGTGCATTTAATAATATATAACTAATAAAGTAGCCAAATGCTTTGTTGTATCACTGGAATATGCAAAGATCTCACACTCGTGATGGCACACCGTTGCCACCTGTTTGTGACAGAATGAGTCAAGACAAGACGGTTCACAAACGGCATTAATTGTGTCATACATCAAAACAACTCATATGGAAGTTCCCCCGGTTTGTGTTGATGCTTGATGTGTCAGATGTCATGCTGAGCTTTGTTCAGTGTTACTGTGTCACCTGAATAATGATAATATAAAACCCACTACTGGGGTTTTAATAATGTCACACACAAATGACTATAAAAGGCAAAAAGCCCTAAATTTCTTTCATTTTAGGTCTTAGAAACAAATGGAAAAAGATATTTGAACCCGGGGGAACTTTCAGGATAGCCTCTGCCCACAAGTGGGTGGGGTAAATTCAGAGAGGGAGGCACGCCGAGAGAAAGAGCAGAAAGCGATGAGTGTGAAGGAAAACAAACACCCGTTTTAGGCCATGTCCACATGTACACAGGTATTTCTGAAAACAGATTTTCCTTTTTTTTTTTTTTTTATTGCGTACACACAAGTTTGTTTTCAAAAATATGTCAGACGCAAGCCAAGGCAGCAGGCTGCGATATAACCTTAAACCGTACAGCATTGGTGACCAATCAGAAGCCTTGGAGGTGGGACTTCATTACCAGAGACTGTGTTGAATATAACAGCATCCGAAGCAACTCTGACGTCTCTGTCCTTCATACTGGAGGGATAGAAACTCCTCCTGAGTATAAACAAGCCAGAACTCCTAACGAGGTTGAGAGCAGTAGTACTTTGTAAACGTCTGGCACTGAAGATGTAAACCTAACGTAAACACAGCTCATACTGTGACGTCATGAGTGGCTCGCAATATGACGCAAAACAGTCGGTTTATCCAAAATCTTTGTTTTTCTGGTCCACACGTAAACGCAGTTTTCAAAAACCTCAGTTTTCATGAAGCCAAAACGCCGTTTACGTGTGGCTGAAAGGCCAAAACGCCCAGGAAAAACCTTCGTTTTCGGAAATAACCATGTATGTGTGGACTGTTTTACATCGATTATATTTGTGCTATAGAGTTATACGTTTTAAACATTATGACAATTAAAAAAAGCTTCTACTCACTCCTTCCTTCTTTCCTTGCCACAACAGCTTCCTCTTCTTCTCTTGCTCGGCGAACTTCATGGGGTTGACCGCTGAAGGGTTATAGTAGCTTGGTACAGCGATGCCCGTCTCTGCCAGCGTTTTGGCCTGCAGCGCGGCCATCTGAGCTGCCATGGCAATCTGTGGTGTGACCTGTGTGCCTGAAGCTAGCAGCGCTGCCACGTTCAGCACAGGACTGGCTGCAGTAGCGGAGGCGGTGTCACCCAGCAATGGAGCTGCAGCTGCTGCTGGAGGAAAATCAACAAACTTTAAATGCTATTTGCCGTAAAAACCTGAAGTGTTTATACTAGTTAAGGCTGGACACTGTCAGATACACCCAAAGTCAGTTTCTTACCAGCTACAATCTCCTGTTGTTGCTGCTGCTGCTGCTTCTCCAGCAACTCCTTTTCTTTCTGTTCTTGAAGTTTTTTAGCTCTCTCCAACCTAAGGGTGTGATGAAGGTACAATGAAATACATTCAGACGGGCACAGGGTCCCATTCACAAGTTTTATTTAAGTTTTCAAATACCGATATTGAACCTTTGAAACAATACTCATATCCCTCACATTAAACAAGCTTTCCTGCTTTCTTTTGGCACACTACCACTAAAGCGAATGTAAAAATGAATGCACTTCTAATGGTGGTGGTTTCTAGTATGAGTGTGTGTTGTTTGGGATGCACCCGAGATCTCACAAGGTTACACATGTCTTGGGAGAGCAGGACTCTTCACTCAAGCATGCCACATTTTACCACTCAATCATAAAGGGGAGTGTTACCTGGCTGTCTATTACCAAGCCATTTATGGTTGGACCCAAAAACGTCTGGGAAGAGAGAGCACAGCCGCGTTCACGGGCTGATTATTTTTTTTAATAGACCTGAGCTTCAGCATCTCTAAGTGTTTGTAAGTCTGCTGCATGTTTAGCTTTGAAACACTTATTTGTTGCTCCGCATTTTGTCTGGCTGCCGCAGCCGTGATGTTATAATTCTCTACACACTTTAAAGGCAACTCTCCCCATATGTTACAGAGGCAACTCTCAGTACACGGCCCCTGATCAGCCGATCAAAAATCTGAATGCATGCTCAGTGCAGCGGATATTAACAGTTTTAGCTCTGAAATGTTGCCAAAATTCAATACAGGAGCCTTTTTCGACTATATGAAGAAGAAGAAGAAAAAGGAATCTTAAGAACAGGTGTGTGATTGCAGACTCAGTCACACTAACAAGGCTTTTAGATGAAAATGTAACGTTCTACCTTCGAGCCAAAGCCTCTTGAGCATCCATAGCTGTGTTTCTGCCTCTGAAAGCCACAGGACTGGCAGACCGACTGCGACTTTTCCTCCTTGGTTTTTCTATCCTCTTCTTCTTTTCCCTGAAGTACAATTGCAAAAATGTTTGATTTTAATCGCTCACAGCTCTGACTTTTCTCAGACCAATACTGAAACCTTGAGTGCCAGCCAATAACGAAATCTTATACAAAACCATCAGAAAACATAAAGGATGACCACATTCCATTCAACCAAAGGGATTTGTGCTGATTTTAGAATTAATACTTATGTTGTATTCCTTTTATATACTTTTTTGATGGTATATCACTACTTGTTATAACTATTAATGACCATTATTGAAACTGAACGATTTTGGCAAGAACTTATTCAACATGTTTAAAAGAATTACAGAACAATGAGAAAACTGGGTGTCTGACAGTCAGATTTCTCTCTAAATATAAGAACTGAACCTGTCTATATTTTTACTTAGCAATCTGCCAATAAACTCATGCAAAACTTCAAACTTCTTGCGGCATTTACTTTTTACGTTGAGCCCCCATTTACTGGTAAATATGTGAATTTATATGGTTTCAAACTGCATAGACTCAGGTCATTTGAAGCAGATAAGACCAGCACTATTACTGGCATGTAGCCTCAAAAAAAATTATCCTCTTCATCCATGCTTGGACGGAACTAGATTTTCTGACTAAGTAAGAAATTCCGCTTTGTGGGACAGGCTCATAGTCGAGGCCTAATATTTGATTGACGGAATGGTTATGGACATTTACCGACCTGCTTTTGCTCCTGCTCCTACTGCGTTGTCTGTGTTTGCTTCTTGAGCTGGATCGTGACTTGGCCCGTCTCTTCTTCTCACGGCTCTTTGATCTCCTTTCACGGCTGCGAGATCTTCGTTTATCCCGACTTCGACTGTGATGTCGTCTGCCACCATACAAAAATGGTCAACCACAGTTAGTAGTTTCCAAATATGTATAATAAAAACAAAAATACCACCTAGCATTTATCACTACTTAAAACTTTTACTTATAAAATTATTTATTTCATTTACTTTTCTTGATCTGCCCCTGGTGCCACTTTCAACCATTTTTGGCCCAAAAATGTCAGTGCATCTCTTACATTAAATTACAATGACATCTGACCTTTCTCTTGAACGTGATCTGGACTGACTCCTTCCTCTGGACGATTTCTTCTCCTTTCTGCGGTGTCGCTCCTCACAGCTGTCTTCGGAAAGTCTCTCGCGGTCCTTGTCCGAATTCTGCGGCGCGTCCTCCGATCGGCTCTGTGATTTCAGCGCCTTCTCCGAGTCCCTCCGCCGTGCCTGTTTTAAGAAGAAGTGGTCTCTTTCAGGAAAATAGTGTGACAAAGAGAGTTAGTATCTTGGATTCAGAATAAACAACGAAGAACCATAACATGTACAACCCCACCCTCGAACTCAAACCTCCACCAACCATCCATTTAAGTCTGTGACCAACCGTAGTAAAGTTTCTTGATCTACCATAAAATACAGATCAGTCGAGTTATTCATGAAGGAATCGGCACCTTAATAGCTTGGCTTACTGTTTATTTTACCTTTTAATGCACGCATGCACTTAAAAAACGTCCTACACGTTCAGAAAAAAGGCTACTTAAACATCCTTTGCATTAATAAGCTTATAACGCAATTACATATGCAGTGAATCTTTCATGGCATTACTGTTATACATGCATATAAGACAGAAAAAGGTTCCTCAAGAAATCATATCTGATTTTACTGCAACTCATTTCGGCACTTGAAACATTACGGCAATGGTTCAGGTTGCAAACAATCATTTTAGGCAAGTATGAAATTGAATTGCTGATAGTTACCTGTCCAGTTGTAGGCATATAATTTTGCTATCTGTCAGCAGCGTCTTCAGTTCAGAGTGTCTCTTCGTGCATTAGCACGCTGAGTGTAATTTATTATACAGATGTTATCATGTGATCTAAATACAGGATCTTACCAAAAAGAAAAATCCCACACAATCTGTAAGCTATTTTAGAGATCTCTACGTTTCACACATCTGACATGTGAGAAAGAGAACCAAAGTAAAATTACCCCTCAAGATCTACTGACAATGACTAATGACCAAAAATCTGAAGCTGGCATTTCATCATCTCCTACAAAGCCTCATACTTACCCCGGGCTAAAGCTAGAAATGCCAGCTGATTAATTATTTTAATGATGTGACCATATCTTACGTCTATGTGAGTGAAATGGACTTTAATTTAGTTACCTCTTTGCTTCTGCTCCGGGATCGTTTGTGTTTCTTGTCACCTGAAATTGAGATAAAATGTAATCATACAGACCACCTTGATGGTGCAAACAAACATTCCTGGGATGTTCAAGGGATGTTGCCTAAGATCAGTGATTTAATAATACGTGTTTTGACATATCTGGCACTGATGTCTAAGGATATTATTAGTGTTAAGTTATACAGAGTATGATGTAATTATATAGTTAATATAGATTTAAATATGTACACACATTATATATGTATGTATACAGAAATGTTTATATATATATATTTTATTAGTGAAGAAAAAGTGAACTTAATTCTTAGTTCTTAATTCTTAGTTGGTCCTTGAGCTGTTTTTCCAACAAGAAAACAGTACTTTGTTGATCTTGGTGAACGTCTTCCAGACAGACAGAACACCGTGTGCAGTGTACGATAGGGATCTGTTCTACATCTTTATTTCCATATTATATCTTTAATTCTGTATACATATATGTATTCGCTTGAAAACTTAGATCTGAACGACACAATTTTATACTTGTAATGCTAAACTGATTGCCTTTTTCAAAAGAAAAAAATTAATAATTCCAATCTCACAGTTGCACTTGTAATATCTTCTTGGTTTTGAGCAACAGTTGTTACTCCAGTCCGCTCTGGACGTGACAGATTTACCTGACTTGCGTTTCCGGTCCCTTGACCGTGACCTCGAACGTGAATGGTGTTTGCCGCTCCTTGGTGATTTTGAAGTTTCCATGTTGAATGTGTGGGTCCACGTCAAAGAGGTTATAGCCAGTAGCTGGTTCAGGGCAGCGTCATTGGCCTAATTCATAACAGAGAAAAGTAGTATTTTAATGTTACCTTTTGGGAAAAATGAAAGAAAAGTACAATTGAACAATTATACATGCAACTAGAACAGGCTCAATACCCAATTTCAATTTTTGGTATCACTTTGCATCTCTGCATGGATTTGAAACTGCTCATACACACTCCTGCAACTTGATTCGAATTTAAAAGGGACAAGATTATTGGAACCCCTTGAATTTTTCTATTAACAAAATATAACTGAAGCATATTCCCAGTTATATTTCACTTAAGTCCACCTGGGCATTTAGAAACTCTTAAGATCACAATTTTTAGGATCTCCCCACAGATTATGGCCGGTCGTCCCAAAACCACGTCCACTGAGTCGATTCAGCTGAAACTTTTTCTGTCAGAGAAAAACTTATTTATTTATAGTCTTGTCTGAGCTTTTATTTTTTTCCTCTACATTCTTTACCTGTGATAAAAACTGAACCCAGAGAACTTGTTAGTGACGTCCTGGATGACCTTCACGTCTCTCACAGAGTTAAAGATAAATTTGTTGGGGTCATAAAAAACTCCCACTGAAATTTATCTTCAGCACAGACAGCCATGCTTGTACTTTGTCGACTTCCCAGTTAATTTGTATCTCCACTGTAGTAAAAAAAAAAAAAAAAAAAAAAGTGACCTCCTTCCATGTTGTGAGGACATTTTGACCAATCAGAAAGCAGTGATGCTGTAAGCTCTGCTGCAGCGCACTTTTGGCCCTGCCGTCGAACAGGTCCTTTATTTATAATGGAAAAACTTTTGTTCGTGGTACGGCACGCTTCCTTGTGTCAGTGGAAAATGGCCATGAATGGCTCTCTATTGAACACATTGTGCACTATTTTAGTCCTGAAGCCGCTGTGAGCTATATTTGGGATAAAGAGCAGAAACCCGAGACTTAACATTCTTACTGAAACCTCCGTCTTATGAACTTTGAATAAGACTTATTTGCTTGAAGAACACAAGATCTCAAGCAAATTCTGCCATCTACAAAGCCATCAGTATATCTAGTAGGCGTTTGACAAACATTCGATCACGGCAAATGAACTGAAACATGTTAGCAGTGCTTGAAAATCAATTTTATCTCCCAGAAAGCCGTTACCTGACATAACACCATTTCTCAGTTCGCAATGTTTTTACCCACGTCAGTCAACCAAGTTATTATTGCATCTGCGGCTATGCGCTCAACCAAAAAGATTTTTTGCTGATGGCACTGAAAAGTTGGTACGTCGCTGGGAAAATTGCATCGCCACGGAATGAGACTATGTAGAAAAGTGATGTAATGTGTTTTTTAAATTCTTAATAAGATAATAATTGTTAATGCCGCCGTGTTTCTCCACACCTGACGTATCAAGATGAATCAAGTGTGTTCGTTCAAGATAAAAAAAATATTGTGTAGGTGGACAACATGGCTGTAGCTTTGGATACAGATATTATAGAGGTTATGACTTGAAAGAAAAGCACCAATTTCTCCATTATGTATAAGAAAACGAACAAGTTTTCCTGCAGGTGTAAAATAAACATTGTATTGAGATATACAAGCTTATTAAGCCCAACGTTGTGTTCTATTATTAACTTAAATTACACGAACCAAGATAAGACCGTTTATTAGTCCAACAAGTGGGAAACTTGCATTGTTAGAAAGGTAGGAGCAGCAAAACAATAGAATTAAAAAAAGCTATACAACACAACAGTATAGTATAGAAAGTAACGTTACATTACACATATAAAAATATATACAATTGCGTGTATGCAATTATACTATGTATATGTAAGTATTTACGTACACATCGGATTTGTATGTATAACGTTACATGTTCATAGTGAATGTATATATAGATCTATACAGAAGATACCCCTCTATGTTCTCCCCAACTAAATTCACAAACTTTCAACTGGTTTTGTACAATAACCCTGTCCTTTTTGGTTCGTAATCATTGGATTATTTTGATCTTATCGATCCAAACTGACGTTATTTACTGGTTGTTTGCTTTGTTAGCTTAGCCTAGCGTACGTTGTGAGGATACATTTAAAGGAAATGTTAAGTTTTAAGGCTCTGATTAGGTTCTCTAGTAAAGTAAAAACTGCAAAAACATTTAAAACATTTCAATACAATAAGAAATTTGACGAATTTCACTCAATAAAAACCTATGTTTACTGTTTACCGGCTAGCGAGGCCTCCGGGTCAATTCTCTTCTACAGTTAGCCGTTTCCATTCGTCACGGTAGAGGATATTTTGGAGTTTAAACATTTTAAAGTTGAGTTTTCTCATCGAACATAATCAGTTAAAGATGTTAAATGTGTACTCACCGCCGTGCCAAGTTTGAAAGACCTCAAATTTACTTATTTCTGTACGTTTTCATGCTCTGAAAGCTTCAACACGACGACGCGACAGTCTAGCCTTGCTAACACAATGCACAGTAACCCGGATGTCCTCCCTCACTGCTCCTCTCGTTCAAAACTCACTTCAGTTTAAAGACTAATATACATTATAATGGACACAAGTACTGGGACGCCTGACCATTACACCATACAGAGATTTTGCAGCTAGAACAACTTCCACTCTTCTTAATAGGACCTTCCACAAGATTTTGGAGTGTTTCTGTGGCCTACCTGAATTCAGTAATTAGGAGGTGTGTCCCAATACTTGTGTCCATTTTGTGTATTTAGAAAGAAAGTGAATATATTACCACGCATCATGCTTGGATGGATAAGGGACATATTTACAGTGGACCTTCACTTTTAATAAGAAACATATTTGGGATTAAAAAACAAGAAACACTGACTACCAATAATTCTGAGAATCATTTATTGAATATTTCTACTTATTAATATATAAAACTATAAGATGTCTATTTGTATTTATTTTGCTGTGCTCACATAACACAAAAAGTCGATTTACTACTTTACGTATGCTGAGTAGAAGTTAATTTCCAAAGATGTTCAACCGTGCATGAATTCTTCTTTGGTTCCATATTTATAAAGGAGAAAGTAAAACAGGTACTAGGCACAGCATGGCAGCATCTTTCAAAGTATTTATATGCAAAGTCAATAAGTCAGTTGATTAAAATGAGCCCTTTTTGCCTCATTGGGTTCAAAACGCTTAAAAATACCTGTGAATCCAGTTCACTTTGACATGGGACAAATTCTGATGGCTAGACGACTGGGTCAGATCATCTCTTTTGGTTAGTGCCTGCTTAAAGTGGTCCAATGAAGGAAAACTGGTGAACCAGCGAGTCTTGGGCGCCCAAGGCTAACTTGACGTATGGGGGGCTTGAAGGCTAACTTGTCTGATCCGAACCCACAGAAGAGCTACTGCAGCACAAACTGCTGAAATGTTCATGCTGGCTATGATAGAATAGTTTCAGAACACAGTGCATAGCCGGTCAGAGTATCCATGTTGGCAAGCAGGGACGTCCCTAGGATTGAAAGACAAGGGTTGTAGGAAAGAATTAGCGCGTATAGCTTCTTTAATTTTATTATCTCATGTACAGCAATCATGCTTTTATCTGGCTCACTTTGTTTCACTTGCTTCTCTGGAAGATCCCCTGCCTTTGGCTTCCTTAGTCTTTAGGATGTTTATCTTTTTTCTATTACAGACTAAATGAGTCCATGAGGTTTTTTTAACAGCCTACATGTTGGGGTTGTGTTCGTTAAAAACATGCTAGCAAAAATAACTAACAATGCATGTAATAATATTAAATGTGAAACATAATATCTAAAGATGTAGTTTCACAGCTCCTCTTTCTTCATGCTTGGTATCGTTCCAAATAAAGTTTTTCATTGCTGCCTACCACAGACTATCAACACTGGACAGAAGATGATAATGGTGTGGTACAATCATTAGTTTATTCACTGGTTGTTTACTTCCTAGTAAAATCTGACAGAACAAAAGAAGCATGAATATTTCTCAAAGATTTAATCCCCCAAATGAGGATATATTACACCTTATTTATGTGTGCATTTATGTATGACTGTTATTAAAATAATTTTTGTCTATATGCTTATGTACTCAGCCTTACATTTAAGCAACATACTTATAGGCTTAACTTGTTTGTTTATTAGCCAAGAGCCAGTAAATGCAGAAAATTAAGTTGACCATTTGTTAGTAAGAACAAGAAACAATAACAAAACAAGTCATCTCTCTACCTGAGAGAGAGAGAGAGAGAGAGAGAGAGAGAGCGTGTGTGTGTGTGTGCCTGTGACTCCTGTCTGAGAGTGAGTATTTTGGCTGTATTTTCTAATGCTAACTGCTAATATTAAAGCGTTTTAAACATTTTCTCCCTGGGATCATTAAAGTTTTCTGATTTATTTTTTATATTTATATTTAATTTATTTCTCCTTGTTGCTGCCTTTGAAGCGTCTGTGGCGCTCCAGACCAGAATCTCCCACCTGCTCATGTCAGTGTTTCTCTAGTTTAAAGCCCTGCATTTTTAATTCTGTAAATTAAATTAAAAGAGGTGAACATGAGTTTAACTTTACATTTTCTTTAAGGGTAATGCATTAAACAGAGTTTAAATGTTCTGGGAGCATATTTAAGGGCATATTTAGGGTTTGCACTAGAAAAATAGGCATTTTTTTTAACCAAAAACGCGGTTTTCCCACTTAACGGGTCCTCTTGGAACGTAACCCCGCGAAAAGCGAGGGATTACTGTATTTGTACAGCAGCAAAAACAGGGACACTTCACCATGAAGTTTTTGATCTCAATAACCAATTATAACGGCAGCATCATGCAGGCAGGTTAGTCTAAATTAGTTTTAAAATACCCAACAAGGGCACTTTCCTTTCACTTAAGGAAACATAACTAAAGTTAAGCAACGAACAGTTATTGACACCTACTCACAGTATTGCTCTGTTGAACTCAGTATAATCGTTGCTACCAGAGAAATTTTAATAGTAAACAGGATCTGGTTGCTACTCACTTCCCCCTGGGCCCTATAGCAGCTTAAACAGCCAGTACATAATTTAAATGAAATTATGATAGCGAGACTTATTATTTTAATTTAAATTCATAGTCCTGCTTCTATTTGTTAAGTGCGTATCAGTGATATCTTGGATTAAATGTATGGATAAATAATTTAAAAATAGTATAATAATTACTATATTTATAAGGGGCTTGGGATCACTTTGGGGGGCTTCAGACCCCCCAAAATAGACCTAACCACGTCCATGTTGGCAAGTATCTAAAACCATAGTTCCTACACAAGAATTGAAACAGGACCATGGAGCAATGGAAGAAGGTAGTCTGGCCTGAAGAATCACACTGACTTTTATATTCACGGGGCTTACATTCTAAGAGCACCTGCGAATTGTGAAAAGCCGCGAATTTGTGATGTGGTTAGAAATGTCTAAACCCTAAATATGCCTTCAAATATGCTCCCAAAACACTTTGTTTTAATTTTAAACTCAGCTTCACACATTACACTTAAAAAATGTTAAGGTCAATTCGAGATAGCTCTACATGGGAAACTGTTCTGATGTGGGAATCCTGGACTGCAGCTGCCCGAAATGCGTCACAAGGCAGCAGCCAATCAGCAGCAAGGAAAAATGAATATCTCTCTAGGATTGGCTACTTTCAAACCTCCCACCTCTGAGTACAGCCTTATTTCACCATCCCAAGAGCCTTTCTTTGTGTTCTCTCACAGTTCTAAAAAAATAATATTTCATATGGAAGCTATATTTAATACAGAAATGTAGCTTTACGTTAATATTTATGTTACAAAATTAGTAAATTATATTTTTCTTAATAATTTATCAATAAAATGCATGAAAAATTATACATTGCTATGAAAAAGGCAAAAAAATGCTGAGGATATTTGCAGTTTCCATGGATTTCTGCGTGTCTCCACAAACAATTATTAGTTTGGTTCCATAAAAAAATCCGACGGAGTCGCTGAACCGCAACTTCGCGGGGGAACACTGTATGTGCGAGAAGGTACCAGAGTGCACTGTGGGAAGAAGGCGCACTGGTGGGGGCGGTGTGATGCTCTGGGCAATGTTCTGCTGGGAAACCTTTGGTCCTGGAAGCATTGTTACTGTGAGGGGAAACATCGGTCTACGTTTTGCGCGTCGGGGGGTGTTGTATTAACATGTATTTTTTCTCAGTCGATTCAACAAGTATCATATCTTTTTGCAGAT
>JBBPCY010000039.1:1170647-1186848 GCA_037974405.1 Brachyalestes nurse | reverse complement strand
GCATGAGGGAGCTGTGAGCTTTTGAAGTTGGGTACAGCAGTCGGGGAAAAATTGTAGGAGGGTTAACAGGTTAAGTTGGAGACAACCTAGAATGTCATAATATGTTGCTGCATGTTATTTTCTTTTACTAGAAGACCAGGTTTGTAAAACACCGTTCATTTTTATTGCTGATTGCAAAGACTTTACTGCCCAACTGGCTGACGGCACAATTTTTTGTGGGTTAAATGAACACACAAAACTCCAGCATGGTGGCTCCCAGCCTGAGATTCTAGTGTTTTCCCTGCTCTTACGCACCCACTTCAGCCCAAAAGAGGCATGGTAATTAGTTGATTAGGTGGGCTGAGAGCAGAGAAGAGGCTGACGTTTGCAGGCTTGGAAACTACTGCCCTGGCCCACTTTCAGTACTCTGTATTACATGTATGATTTGTTGAAAACATGTTTTCCTTTCAGTGGGCTAAACTCATTTCAAATTTGGTGCTTCATTGTAATAATAGGTGACTGGCTATAACTTCACTTCTATCATAAAACAGAAATAATGTAATAATGTAATGGCAGAAATAAAATAAATAAAATTGCGGTATAAAAGCTAATTCAGTGTGATGGCGTAACTTGCAAAGTAGAAAATTTTGAATGTAAGCCCGTTGCAAATTAGGATCTTCCAGCTGTTCGAGCCAGATGTTGGTTTTACCTCCATATGTGTTAATTTGTTCTCACTAAGCCAGTGTGTTTGTGTGACAGATCACAGGTCCAGATGGAAAGCAGATCTATAAGGGGGACCGAGAGTCCAGTGGGAAGTATTCTGTGGCGGCGCACATGGACGGCACCTACAAGTTCTGCTTCAGCAATAAGATGTCCACCATGACCCCCAAGATCGTCATGTTTACCATTGATATTGGAGAGGCGCCGAAGGGCGATGGCATGGAGACAGAGGGTATGGTGTCATATTGTCTCATGTGGTGTTTTTTTCCCCCTGAAATATCTCTTAAATTTCATTTAAGATTTTTGGCTTTTATTATAATTGTACATTTTGCAGTACGTCTGCATTTTCCAACCTGATCTGCATCTCTGGCATTAGGTTGAACACAGACAATCATTTCTCTGCACTTTTAAAAATAATTTTCTAAAAGCACAGCTGGCAGGAGCTTCAGCAGCTCCCCATTGACTTTAATTACAAGTGAATTTCGAATGAACAGGTTTTCAGTGAAATTGTCTGTCCTAATCGACCCTGGTGTGCAGATACAGCAGGTGGAGATCAGGGGTCTGTCTCATGAAGCTGGTTTTATGGATCAGCCACCTCACTTTAGGCTTAGTTTGAGCAAACCCTGGTTTTTCTGTCCTCCAGCAGTGGGTCACTTCTTGCCTGGCTAGACTTTCATAGCTGGCTACACATTAAGTTTGGGCTTTCAGATTATAAACGGCTCCTTGACCAATCAGAACCAGCTCTATTGTTTCAAGAAATCTGTGGCACCAGAAATGCCACTTTTTGCCAGAAGTAAATATAAACAAAGATTATTTCAAGAAGTATGAATGTGCTGGAATTACTTTCCACGTATTTACATAGCTTTGCTCCTTCCTTCTTTCTCCTCCGACACTCCAGCAATCAGCTGTTCGTCATAAACGTCACACATTCAAATGTACAAAGATTTATCCTAGCCAATAGCATGATTGAAGTTTATTGTCAACCACACTGTGTTACATGGATCTGCGTGTGAAATCAGGTTTGATGTATGTGGACTGTAGGATAACGCCTACTGATAACACCTACTGGGCTCTGACAGGTCAATATACAGGAATAAAAAGTCATCAGCATGCGCCATCTATCGGTGCCGTTACAGTGGTCAGCAAAAGAAGCGCTTGCGTTGATGACAGTCACAGTATTGTTCATCTTAAGTTACTCAACTCAACTCCAATTTATTTATAAAGCACTTTACAACACCCAAAGTGACCCAAAGTGCTGTACAGCAAACTATAAACTCAATAAGACATAACAAACATAACAAATAAGAACAATGTCAACAAGTGTCAAAGGCCAATGAAAAAAAATGAGTTTTAAGATATGATTTAAAAACAGACAATGAAGAGGCCTGTCTAATAAACAATGGCAAAGTTAATATTATATATTAATATTATATATTTATATGAAGATTAATATTATTACTGTTTTCATTGTTGGACTTTGCTGCCACTTCTCGCCCGAGCCCATATTGAATCTTGGCAAAATTCCAACGTTAAAATATTCTTTAATATCCAGCGTATTGTGTATGTATTCAGATTTTTTTGATTGGTTGTTCAGGAGCCGAGTATTGATCATTTAAAGGGGACATATTTAGTATTTCCATTTGAGTCTCTACTGCTCCTAGAAACAATCCAAGCGCGAAAAAAAAAAACATCCATCCAGTTTCTGAGAGTCAATTGAAATATTTTGGTGTCAGGAATCATATTCTTTTATGAGCCATAGAACCGCCCCTCACCTGTCGAGCCCCGCCCAGTAGATTAGCTGAAGATCCGACATTTTTGTCTGCTGGTTTTACGAGCATAAGACGCAGAGCGCTGCGGCTACAGGCGAAGGCGAGTCACATAAAGTGTGTGTTCATCCTGCTCTGGGGCCGACTCGGGGTCCCACATATAGGGCTGTAAAATGGCCATCCTAAATCATCTTTGGTCACAAGACAATGACATGACCATATTTTAATGTCTTTCACTGAGCGAGACCAATGAGGACCACAGTTTTGGGGCCACGAGCCAAGATATCTTCATATTCACAGCCCAAGGTTGCCATGCATAACTGCTATAAACCTGGTTGATCCATTGTTAAACAAATTGACCTCAGCTGCATTTAGTAAAGCTGGAACCCTGTCTTAAGTTGAACTGCGGGTCATGAGACAGGCCCCAGACTGGCTGTACGATTTTGTATAGACTTTTGTAAAGTCCAGTGAAAATAATTACAAAAGAAAGACTGACCCCCTTCGAATAGTTGTCGTAATGCATGTCTGCGGCACACAAGCCGTCGTACATGTTGTTGAATGTTGCATCCGGCTACATCGATGTTGTTGTTTTTTTTTTTTGTTTTTTTTTCCTTGCCTCCATCCTTTCTTTCTTTTCATTTCACTTTCTCCCTCTCTCTTCCCGTTTTCTCCTTTCCTCCCCTCAGTTGGTGGTGGCACCTGGGATGGTAGGTTAATTAGGCTGCATGGAAAGCTTACATGGCTCTGTGACTATGCATTAGTGTCCCATTAGCTGTTGCTCTGTTTGAACAAACCATTAGAACCTTTTTAATGTTGACCGTAACACACAAGCCACAGTTTTCGTTTGGGTTCTTTGGCCTGACGATACAGCTAACATGAATGGTTTTGCATCAAAGAGTGGAATCTAGATACAGTTCGCTTGCACATGAAAGCAGTTCAGTAGTTCCTTTTGACACTGAGTAGAGAGAGGCATGTCGTGCATTACAAGAAATGCATATAATGCATAGAACCTTGTCTTAAATGTGAAGTGACCCTCACTTGTAGTGTTGTTTGCCCTGTTTGAGTAGTGCTTTTGTGTATTTTGTAGTTCTTCAGCTAATGCACTTGTTCGGCACAGTGTTTGAATTGTATCTTCACTTTGCTTTCGGCCACACCGAGGAGGTTGTGGGAGCGGACCTTCAAGGCGAAGAAGAACGCGACTGCGGTCCCATCCTTCTGAACCTCTTTTCCTTGTTGTACTCTGGATGTGAATACTCCTGCTGCATTAAGCATATGCTCATTCGGCTACTGTTCCATTACAGCCCATCAAAACAAACTGGAGGAGATGATCAACGAGCTGGCAGTTGCCATGACGGCGGTCAAACACGAGCAGGAGTACATGGAGGTTCGCGAGAGGATACACAGAGCAGGTAAGGAAGACTGGGGACTCCAAACCACAGCTGGAATATCATTGCCGCTATTAGGAATAATTGTGATTTTTAAATAGATTTTTTTATGATTTTATATAAATACCTCAACAAAATGTGTTTGAAATAAGTGCTTTAAAAAGCCAGTTTTTGACCAACATAGAACCTCAAAAATGTTGATATGTTGCTTTTTATATGTAATGCTAAGTGGGGTTGGGCAATATGATATATTTTATGACTTTATTGTGGATATGATCAGTACTTGAAGTCCACTGCACAATGTTTCACTCCAAAAAGAGCAAAATTGGTCCTGTATAATTTGATTTTGTGCTGAGCAGTATGTAGGATACTGAAGAAAATGTAAAAAATCATTGTATTCATTTTTTATATGATGTGCCACAAGGTATACAATGTGTCCCAAGTTGTTAAAAACCTCAGAAAAAAAAATAATCACGATTCAGAACTTGAAAATGTATTCAGCTACTCAGTTTAAACTAGAGGTATGTTTAAGCCCAAAACACACAAATCCTCACACTGTCTGCTGCTGCTGTTTTGTATTCGCAGCAATATTGTAATGGTAAGAATGCTCATCCCTATTAATTACACCAAAGTGAAGGGCATGTTG
The DNA here is from genome assembly GCA_037974405.1 of Brachyalestes nurse. Taxonomy (NCBI): domain Eukaryota; kingdom Metazoa; phylum Chordata; class Actinopteri; order Characiformes; family Alestidae; genus Brachyalestes; species Brachyalestes nurse. The sequence goes on along the minus strand of JBBPCY010000039.1, from coordinate 1,182,352 downwards.
TAGCTGTTTGGTTCCTCGTGTTGCAGCTATTCATCATGAATTAACGTGTTTTTCTTTTTATTCCCACAGTTAACGACAACACGAACAGTCGAGTAGTGCTGTGGTCGTTCTTCGAGGCCCTCGTGTTGGTGGCCATGACCCTGGGACAAATTTATTATCTGAAGAGGTTTTTTGAAGTGCGGAGAGTTGTTTAAGTTGTGGTTTGTACTGTTTTGTATTCCAAAATGTCTCATCGTTCTTTGGACTTGTTTGGAAGAATAAACGGGAAGATGACCACCTCCTAGTCCCATTATCTGCGAGACTAGACGTTGCCAGGCTTGGGGATGTCCATGAATGCACTGTCCACTTCCTTATTTTTTATTTTTTTTCATGGTCCTGTGTTTAAGTACTATTTTGTATTCGCTTAAAGGTGCACTAATTTAAGACTTTATGAGAATTTTACAGATCCTGTCACCATTTACCATCTTGTTGGAAAAAATATACTCGTTTGAATCGTCACAGGACTCTCCAAAGGCTGGTATAGAAACTACAGGACCAGTACAGGCGCTTCATATAGACTGCTGAAGTATTGCTAATGAGTTGGTGGCTATTTGCATCAGGTCAGTTAGTGTACCTTTAAATTTACTGTACATTACTTTCTGAAGAATACAGTAACATTCTGTGAGATGGATTTCCCTGGTTCCACAATTTTGATGTTTGTTTTCTTTGAATTATTTTATTCCTCTATTGGGCTTCAAGCAAACGCAAGCTATGTTCCCTGGCCTCCTGTTACAATCACATTACGAACACTCCTTTGAAATGAGATGTTTGCAGAAATGTTAGCAAATTACACAACATACAGGAGTCACCATGTTTTGGGTCAGCTTTTACATTGGTGTCAGCTTTTACATTGTTTTTGTATGTCTTTCTGTGCCAGCCAAGTGGCATTTCAGGTTTGTCCAATAGAAAACCGTGCAGTATCTCTTTCACCACCTCTACTGTCGGGAGTGTATATATTCCAAGCTTTGCTGCTTTTTTATTTCTTCCCACTTTCCTCCCCCTTTCCTAATTTCAAGCCGGGTTTAATATGACACAGCTAGTCATGGTAGGTGGTAGAAAAACAACTTTTATACTTTTTTTTGTGTTGAAATAGATGAATGAAATGTATTTCAGCCTTTTGCCATCAGCTACCTTTTTTGGTTGAAATTTCAAAAAAAACTTGAGCCCGCTCTGGTGGTTGGGGGTGTGACCCTGTAATTTGAGTCACTGATGAAAATAAAACGATTCCAGGAGTACAAAGTGGAGTTCCACAGGGCTCTGTATTAGGACCTTCTGAATAAGGTCAGTTTCAGTTAAAAAGGAATACATTTGACTGCTTGTTACGGTTCGTAATTCAATGGGAATGCTGTTTTACCACGGTATATTCCATTTTTCCATTGGAATGCTGTTTGAATTTGAAATATACAGTGGGGAGTTATGACATCACATTGAACGGTTGGGATTTTTCCTTTTAAACCTGGAAATACAGCAGCAACATAAAGGTAAAGCAAAGTTCTGATTAGTAAAATCAAGGATTTTGGTCTGTTTTTGAGTCGCTATTTGAAAATTTGACATAAGAACTCTGAGGGGCATCTAATCTGCTCCTTGGGGGGGCTTGTGGAGTTTGAGCACATGATGTCATTAAAGCAAAAGGGGAACAATAAAATTATGAAACTCATCAATATTTCAATGATTCTACTTTAAAATATTGGTAATTCTTTTATACATTTCAACTATTAGAAAATCTCACTAGTGGTCTATATTTGGCCACCATTGGAAGTTACACATCAGTTCAAAATACAGATGAAGTTTCACATTTCAACCATAGAAGCATTTTTGTTCATACATAAAGCTAATTCATCTCTAGGGTGCCAAACACTTCTTGCTTAAATTTTGGAAGTAACACGGTTGGATCAAGTGTGTTTAAGTGGGAAATTTTGAAACAAAAACTCTGTGGCATAGGCAAAACCGTTTCAAACAATTTATTATGCCTCAATTAAACGAGCTAAAGAACGTAATACGCTGAGGATATTCCATGCTTCGTGTTTTGTGTACAAAAAAAAAAAAAGCCGGCAAGAAACGGCACTCAACAGAATGTTACAGGGGTGGCACACTGTCCAAATTTAATCCTTTTAAGAAAATGGCAAATGTGAACTGTTCATTTTTTATAATTCAATCAGTGGTGTGACACTGTTGTAGCAACATTTTTTTTAAACACACCAGAAGCAAATTCAAGCTCTGAATATTCAAACCAGATCATCCAGTGGAAATCGTTGGATGTGGGTGGCAAGTTAAAACAGGATGACTGGGATGAATTTGCATCAAGGTCAGGTGGCACCTTCTTTGATTGTGTCCCTGTAAGAGGCGGTTGAGAGCATTACAGATAGAGTTTGATGAGCTCGTCACTGACGGCCGAGGGTGTGAGCACGCCCAGGTCGGTGAATAGCAGCGTGATGAGGGAGGGAGGGGTGTAGTCAATTATTGGATGCTCCTGGTTGAGGTCCTCTACAGTTTTCAGGGTGTCTGCTTTATACTGAGGAAGAAACAGGCAGGATATTAGTACAGATCGGATCTAAAACAGGGTTTTTATTGGTCGGCTTGATGCCCTACATAGTTTAGGTCAGGCTCTAGTGTTCTGGACCAAAAACTCTATAGAACATTGATAAAATAACCCTTTATTTGTCCCACGGGTGGACATTTTTTTTTTTTTGTTATAGCAGTGAAGTAGACAGAGCAAGAGAAGAAAGTAAAAACAGCGTAAACCTATAAAAACTACAATATAACAGACTAATATAAAAAAACTACACTATACTAAAATTATGAATAAATAGAGTTGTGTGTCTATGAATATTACATATTTATACAGCGGGTCTCTTCAGATGGAGGCCTTCTGCTAAAACATGTTTTGGGGTCTAAATTTTGCTGGCTTGGCTTAGCCCTGGATCTGTGGGGCTCATGTTGCAAACAATGGAAGTCAGAGTCACCCAAATTGTTTTTTTTGTAGATATTACCTACAAAACATTTCAATGTGGTTTCAGTTCACTAATTTACAACTGCTTTGCACATACCAGGCCCGAGTTTCTCTCAATTGTTAAGTTATGCTGTCATAAAATACATGGAAGTGTTTTTCATCTCAGGATGTGGCTTGAGAGGGTTGAGTGAAGTTTGGGTGGTGTGTTTTTATCGACACCATTTGGGTGACAACTTCTAGCTATGGGTGCAGTTATGTACAGGACAATCAGCCAAAATGATGTCCTATGTCATGACAGGCCTACCTTGAGTACTCTATTGCTTTTATGCAATGATTTTGCAAAGAAAGTCCAAATGCTTCAAACTAACTAATTTTAAAAGTAGGCGCTACATAGCAACTGTTGGTGAGAAAAAGAAAACAAGTAAAACAGGAAAAAACCTCAGATGTGGCAACGAATAATTGTTTAAATAATGGGTGAGCCTAAATTAATCAAATGAACTAGTAGTGAGGTTCAAAAACAACACATTAGAAAAAAGCTTCACCTTAAATCTGTGAGGCACATCTTGCTGGTTTAGAGGGTAGAGACGGACGAATTTGAAACTCTCTGCCACCACGTAGAAAGGCTTGTTGTGTGCCTTGGAGCACACTGCCATCTGGTAGGTACCAATCTAGGGGCAGAAATATATTTTTATAATACACAATATGTACCAATGCTGAGCTTTATGTAACCGTATTAAAAAGGCTATGAAAACTGTCATCAAAAACTACGTAAAAAACAAGATGAAACCATATGTTTATGTATTTATATTGTTGGAATGTAAATTTTTTGACCTATGAGATATCAAGTATCTTTTACAGCCAACAACAGATAAAGTTTGTGTGTGTGTATGTATGTATGTATAGTCCTGACCTTGTTAATGATGCCTCCACTTTCTACCACACCCTCCGCACCAACTATTACAAGGTCCACTTTCTCCATGATGTATCTGGAACCCATTCACAAGAGTGCATTTAAATCAAAACATTTACAATCTTCCATCCATCCCAAACCTGCCAAGGCATGTTTGAAGTCCAAATTTTACTTCTTCAGTTCAGTGCTGACTCAATAGTCACCAAAATCTTTTCTGTAAATACGTCCCTGTTTACATGGTTTAGGACGCAGTATGACTTCACTGTGTAGCTACACACTGGGCAGTTTTCTCAACAACTGCTCTATGAATAGGCGTACTAATACCTGTAACTGTGACACTTTGTTCATTTTTACAGCTCACAGTAAGTCATACTGGGTCCTAATCCACATCCACAAGTCTATTCCTCCCTAATGAAAAGTTGGATGATGTGAGAAATTTTAATGGTGTATTTTTACAGAAACTATTTGGATGACTAGTTTTTGTTTGAAAAGCTTGCCTCGCGGTCCAGTTCTAAACTAAAAATTAACAACTTGGACTCCAAACATGTCTTGGCTGATCAACTACATTTCGGATAAGTTTTGAAATGTCTAACAAGATCAGAACATGTCGTCGACTGCTTGCAGAAATGTCATCAACCGCACCGTAGACTTAGGTTTGACTAGGCTGGAGTTATTAAAAACCATCTTACCCAACTGCAGCATCTAGTACTATTGTGACTGGGATATTGAGTTTTTGCAGTTTCTCGGCCATGAGTTTCCTGAAAGCATAAAGAAAAACATGAACAAACTCATGAACAAAGTCACTACTTAATCCAGAAAAAGTATATTTAGTGGCACTTAATGCCAATAAAACATAATGAAAACATGAACAAATATATATTAAAAAAAGTTTATTACCAGAATATATTTTTCTACAATTTTGGGCTATAGGATTCTAGCTACTGAGTGCTGATTGGTTGGTATTCTGGCTACTGAGTGCTGATTGGTTGGCGAGCTGAGCAGCTCATTGGCTGTTTGTGCACTCTGCTGTCATGAATGTACACAAGCTGCAGTTAGAAAGACCTGTAACTGAACGCCGTTTCAAATCATAGTGTTAAAATATTTGATGTTTGACGCCATCCTTTCCTAGGTGTACTATTTATATAAAAACGATAAATAATTTTCAAATTATCGTTTTCCACAAAAGATGGACGTTTTGGCCTTAGACTTTACATTTACCTGAAAGGGGGAGAACAATAGGAAAATAAAAATAATACCAGCAATATTAATCTACATATAATAACATTAACTTATACAAGTCTTATTATTTAATAAAGATGCTGAAACTGACACTGTACTGAAAAGTGTGACCACTGAATTAAGCTCACCCAGCAGAATCTGGTTGCGATTCGGTGACATAAACGGTGAAACGCTTCTTGTCAGCTGCGGCGCTCTCCAGAACCTTCAGTACCACCCTGGAGGAGGAGTGGGTGAGGATTTTCTGCAGAAAGATACACCACGTGATGAAAAAACAGAAAACAATGAATAACAAGATTGCATTTCCACAAGAAAATGCAAAGTGTGATTGCCTGGTTACTATAAAACCAGTGTTAGGAGACACAGAAACATTGATTTTATGGCCAAAAAATATATATACAGTAAACGTTCCAAGAGCTCCCATGTATAGTAACAAACCGCATTATGATGTGGTAAAAAAAAAAAGCCTATTTTTATAGTGTACAGCCTAAATATGCTCCCAAAACACTTTAATTTCATTTTAAACTCAGCTTAATACATTCCCCTTAAAGAAACTGTAAAGGTAAACCTGTATCGGTACTGTACAGTTTACACTGAACTCCTGCAGTGCTAGAATGTAAATACCGACGTTACCCCTGTACAGACTGTACTGTAATTCATGCAAGCCCATTTTCTTTGGCATAAGCAGGTAAATAGGGTAATTTAATTTACAGTAATAAAAATACAGGGCTTTAAGAAGAACAAAAAAAACACGAGAACACTCAAGACGCTCCACTGGTGAAATTCTGAACTGCAGCTGCATCAAAGCGCAACAGCCAATCAGCAGCAAGGAGAAAGAAGTAATGTTCTCGGATTGGCTACTTTCAAACCTCCCGCCTCTGAGTACAGCGGTGTTTCACCATCCCAAGATGCCTTTCTTTGTGTTTCTCTCCACAGGACCAAAACATTTATAGTTATTTTTTTATATGGAAATGTAGCTGAATTTACATTAATTACGTTTTTTAGCCTTAAAATTCATGAAAAATTATATATTGGCAAGAAAAAAAGCTGTGACGTCCGGCCCTCGTCCACCACGCCCCCTCGTTGTTTATGTTTTGGACCAGTGCTTAGCAACCCAGCACGAGGACGAGGCGCCGTGGTGGACAAGGTCCGGACGTCACAAAAGCAAAAAACAAATGCAAAGGATATCTGCAGTTTCTGTGGGAGTTTCAGGCAACAATTATTAGTTCGGTTTTCAGAAAAAGTCAGCGAGAGACTGAAGTCGCGACTGCTGGTCCGCGTTCAAGTGGGGGTTTACTGTATTTATATATATTCGCAGCGTGGATTGGAACTGCTGCCACTTCTGACTCTCTTGATTCTGCACACCACGATTTACTGCTGAACCAGTAAATCGGAGTAAGGTGTTAATCGGAGGAGGAGGTGTTAACTCGCTGTCTCTTACCAAGCTTTTTATGGTCGAGGATAGGGCTGGGAACCTCAGGGATACGATACGACACACTATATATGCCTCACGATACCAAGATCACGATATGGCGATACTGCGATAATTGATATATTGCACAAGATAGCCTACAATATATATCTAATTTTAAAATAAAAACAAATATATATATATATATATATATATATATTTTTTTTTTTATTTTAACTTTATTTTGCACTGAAATTACTGAAATACAGTCAGTTAAGAAACAACTGCTTTTAAAGGTCCCATGACATGCTGATTTTTTATGCTTTTATATAGGCCTTAGTGGTGCCCCAATACTGTATCTGAAGTCTCTTTCCAAATTCAGCCTTGATGCAGAATTACAGCCACTTCGAGCCAGTCCTACAATGAGATTTCCCTGGGACAAGCCGTTTCTGTAGCTTTAAATGATAAGGAGGAGGAGAGAGGCAAGAGGCAAGGGGCAAGGAGGAGGGTGGGGGCGGGACCAGCTTGCGATACCGTGCGGTAATGACTACAGTGTATAGCAATGGCTATTAGACTAACAGCAGCACTGTTGACCAAATAACAATACACAAGTACACTCAAGTTAACACTCAAGTTAATGTGTGTATTCACACACCATTCACACACATACCTGGTGCTATCTACCTTTACATATGCGACAGTAGCCTGCTAACTGGGCTGTTAGCTGCAGAGCTAATGTTACAGCCACATTCAAGAGAAACTAGGTAAACTAGGCTAGGGGAACTCGTATTAATGTTAGAAAATCTCACAAAGTGAAATTTTCATGTAATGGGACCTTTAAATGTCTTTTAAACAGTGACACTCTGTGCAAAATCGATGTAAACACAAATCTAAGTCCTTGCGGCTCTCGTGTTGTTTCTTCTTCGCCTGGTGTTTTCCGCTTTACTGTCATTCTAATGAGGAGCACCCCCTGCCGGACCTCTGCGGTAGTGGTTAAATAACTGATTTAGGGAAAGAGTGTACTCGTTCATGAGTTGAAATATTGCGATATATCGCAAAATCTGTATTTCGTCCTACCCTTATTCATAACACGCAAATGAAACAAATAGTGCCGAGGACTAAGTTCAGTTTGTTTCAGAGGGGTCCGAGTTCATTTGGATTGTTCACATGTACGTAGAAAAATTCAGATCAATTGGAGATTGCTTTAAGGGCTGAAAGTGTGGAAACACCCTTAACCAGTACAAATATAACTAGACACCATTGTTCCAGACCAATAGCCAAACATGACAGAAACACTGTTTATTTTTTGCAAGTAATACCATATAGACAAAACAACAGACTTTAGAACAAACAGGTACAGGCAAAACAATAGAGATGGCATAATACTACTACTCCATCTCCAAACTCAAACCTGACTAAAGCATGTTCGGATCAAATTGCTTCTACCCAGAGTTTTAACAGCAGTCTCTGCCTGGGTCAAAACATTGTAATACGTTACGTATCGTCAGAATATCTTCACTTATCATATTTTTTGACATATTGACCACCCCTTCTGAAGAACGACTCTTAGGAGAGGAATGCCCAGCAGCCCCAGGGTTGAACAGAGACCTCCGTTCCCCTCGTTATGACTCAACTGGAAGTTGCTGGTCATGCGGGAAAGAGGAAATGAGACGACACTAGTGGCAGTCAGTAGGTTTCAGCCAGTTTCAGCATGTGAATTCCCTTAAAAGAGTGGCGAGAAAAGAATGAAATTGTATGTGTAAAAACAGAGCTGCTGAGAATCTAGGAACTTCTCAGGTTTCCACAGAAACATACTGATGCAGAAGCCAACTAAGATTTGAATACAAGTGCATTAGTATATCTTGAAATAGGAGTTTCATAATAACTATATCAGTCTTCCTCAAATTAATGAAGAACTTGCCTGAAACCACAATATCTGGATGCATCGCAAACCGCATAAAGACTTAGTGCTGATGTGTTGCTCACATTGGTAGACTAGCACACGCGCGCGCGCGCACACACAGTGTTACCCTGCAGGAAAGCTACACAAAACGAGTCACTAGAGGCAAGGCGGTCTTTGAAACACAGAAGGGTCAGACACATGCTCTAACCTCACTGGCATTTTGTATATTTAGGTTCCGTGTATTTAGGTGCTCAAGCAAATGCTTGGTCAAAATAATACACGCAATAATGCAGTAAATAAAATATTTTCATTCCAATATTAGTGAATATTAGTGAAGGTAATGTCAGACCTATTTGTTTATGGTGCAGTTCTGTTTTTGCTATTTTGCACAATAAAAACAACTGATAGATATTGTAGCTTGTAGTAATTTATGCCACTGTCAACCTACATTAATAGGTTCAATGTGTTTCTGGGGGAAAATGTCAATTCATATGCCCACTACTAAGCCAGCTTATTGTCTGTTATCAGTGATGACACGTGTCCTGTAATCACAAAAATAAATAAATAAAACGAAACTAATCTTGATCTTCATTTAAAAGCAGTATCAAACGTGAAGAAAACAAAATGTATGCCGTGCACATAATTAAAACATATAAACATTAACACAGGAACCAATGGCAAAGACTACAGTACAGGGTTATACTCAACCTAGAAAAAAGGACAAATTCACATAATCTAAAACAATGAATTCTCAATATGTGAGAATGTGACGAAAGTGGGTAACTGCTACTACTGCTACCTTTTTAAGGGCAATGCAGCATACTTGTGATGCCCTCGAAGAAAGTTGTTTTTGATTTAATCTAATGTCTTAATCTAATTTAATTTATGAAACATTAGTTGCATAAGAAACATAAGTGTTAGGACGCCTATTCCTCATAATGCATTTTCTCCATTTTGTTTTTTTCCTAATTTCCATCCCAACTCCACCCATATTTTCTGTCCAATTCTACCCACTTTCTATGATTTCACAAATCTTGCGAAACCACCAGCATTGAGAAAGGGCAGCATGGGCAATGTAGCACCAATGTATCTTTTCAAACTGCTGCAACTGTCCAGGCAACAGCTCCCTAGACTGGCTAGAATTGCACAAAGTGATAAAGGAAGAGAGAAGTTTCTTAAAAAACACCTAGACCACACAAAGTCAACTGTGCTCTCTTGGACTCCTGGCCATGGAGGTTTGTGGAAAACTCACAATTTTACAATGATGGGGCAAATGCTTAAGACTGTTGCGCCACTTGGGAGCCCACAATGTCACAGATGTCACAATGCATTGCTACATCCTTTTGAACGACATTTCACAGCAAGTATATTTGGGACCATTTTACAGCATTTGGCAAATGCTCTTAACCCGAGTGATTTACGCCGGTGCTTTGTAGTCCACAAGAAAACACGTGCCATACTAGTAAGCCAGGCTTAAAATTATGAGCTGCTAAAAGTTTGAGATTCTACCGGAGATGGGGTTAGTGCTCCACTGGGGCCCTGTCAGACCTGTCACATGCAGAGATCACTCTATCGCTCATTAAATACTCAGACAATGTGTATTTAAATGATGTAAAAAAAATGAAGCTGCAAGGTTGGGATCTGGTAGCATGCTACAAAAGAACACAAAAATATCTTGAGTGTAACAGATAAATAAATACACCTGGATAAAATAGCTGCTTGATCACATGAACATGTTCTGCATCATCACGTTTGTGGACATATGGCAATGAGTTCTGCCATGTAACTTGCAATATATTTCCAAAAGTATCTAAAAACCCTTCTAATCAGTGAGATACTTTAAGGCTAACCCAATGCCTGTCAGGTTCAACTGTCACACAGTATAATCTCCAGGGAAAAGCAGTGACAACAGAACGAGCCCTGGAATACATGAACCCTGAGTCACCAAAACGAGTTAGAGTGACATTTGTGATCCAGAACTAATCATTCCAAAGGAATGATTGCCTGCCCTTACTCATGGTTTTATGGGTGAAAACAATCCAATTCCTTCAGTACAGTTCCAACATCTAAAGTAAAGGTAGAGAGCAAAGGGGGGAAACAAGCCTCTAATCAGTACCCTTGGCTTCAGAAGAAACACTGGATGAGATAAGGGGCGTGCGCGCACACGCGCACGCACGCACGCACGCACGCACATGTCGTTCTTCAACACACCATGAAAAGCTGAAATTAAATTTATTCTGTGTTACATTATACAGTAATTAACAAGATGTAATCAACAATGCCCGAAGAGAACATAGAAACCATGTCATATTTAGTTATTGTTAGCCAACTATATCTCCTAGACCGGGAATAGAAAATTGCTGCACTGGGCCCTAGTGTCCCACAGCAGCCTGCATCAAGGGAGCTGGAACACAGTTGGCCACAAATGTCCCTGACCAAGCACATGTTAGAATGACCACAGAGAGATTACTTGAAGAGTTTAAATCCCTGAAATATTCTGAGCAGCAGGATATTAAACCAATATTACATTCAACATCCTCTCAGTCCTTTTTATTTTCACTCTTTTCAAATACTATCTCCCATTCATCTCAGTGTCTCCAGTTTCACAATCTTATTGGACAAATCTGATATCAACAGTGATACCGTCTACCGTCACAGTCTAGATCCTCCTTTCGTTGACTGTTAACACCTGTGGTTAACGGGAATTTCAGGTCCTATCAACTTTCAGTGCCTGAAGCACTGTGGTCTGTTTTAAAGGTTTGATGTACTGTAAGAAGAGCCAGTAAGAAACATAGGCTGACTGTTATAGTCAGAGGGAGTGGCATTAACCACAAGCTGCCCCTAGCAAAACACTCACTCTTTCCCTCTCACTCACACACACACACACACAGATACACAAAACACTACCTTACCCTGCCCAGGACTCTGCCCAGAAGGTATAATTTATCTCCTCACACCCACTTCTTCTTGTTTTCTTGTTCCTTTGTAGCAAATACGCACACATTCTAATTTGCAGGCACTAGAGAAATAGAAGTAAATAAACCAACTGCAAAGCATCATTTCACACCACCCCGGCCCTGCTCATTTCTAACTCTTCCTTGTCTTTGTACTCAGAGACAGTTATATATTATATTTCGGGGCCTTCTTAGATTTTCACCAGCATACCCATCACCCACTTATCTCACACACACACACACACACACACACACACACCATCATACACACCATCATACACACCTTCACACACACCATCATA
>JBBPCY010000039.1:1140774-1170547 GCA_037974405.1 Brachyalestes nurse | reverse complement strand
GAATGGACACAAATTCCCACAGAAACTCCAAAATCTTGCTGTAAAGGGGGACCAACTCCAGATTAAAGTCTATGGATTTAAATGCAGTGTCATTAAAGTCCCTGTTGGTGTAATGGCCATGTGTCCCAATACTTTTGTTTATACAGTGTACCTATTAAACTGTGCACAGAGTGTGTTCAGGTGTGAAGAGGGTGGTCTTTAACCGCAGGGGGTCTTTAAGAGTGTGTGATTCTCACCGTCACAGACAGCACCACACCTCCCTCGGGCTTGAAGGAACTGAGGAGAGCCAGCAGGTCTTTAGCCTTAATCCGGTCCCAGTCCATATTACACACCGCCAGTCTCCGGCTCATCTACACACACACACACATTTACACATTTACACACACACACAGACACAGAAACACACACACAGAGTCTCTTTAAAAAACAGCAATGGGCCAGTTATTTATGAAAAAGATACAAAAAAAGACACTTATTATATTTATGGAAAAGTGGAAAATCTCCTTACTGGGATTTATTTTAAAATAATAAAATAAAAAAATAAACAGACAAACAAATAAATACACAAGACAGTTTCCACACATTTGTTTTTCGTGGAAAAAGATTTTTTTTTCTCACTGGTGCTGCTGTGCTGGAAATAAAGGAGCGAGTCTCACCTCCTCTGAGCGCGGAGCGTCTTTCCACATCTCCCCCCAGTCGTGCTGGATCTCCTCCTCCTCCTCCTCCTCTTCCTCCTCCACCTCGTCCTCATCCTCCTCCTCTGAGCTGGTCTCCACGTTTCCTTTCCCTCGAGCCAAATCAGGACCGCTGTCTTCATCACTGTCTTCCTCAGAGTCGCTCTCCTCTTCATCTTCATCATCCTCACCATCTTCTTCATCCGCAGAGAGACCTACTCCCTTGTCCGAGTCTCCATATTCTTCATCCTCCTCCTCCTCCTCCTCCTCTTCATCATCATCTTCCTCCTCTCCTGTGTAAACAGAATTACTTCACTCAATCAAACCCGTTTCAGAATCCTCACTAGAGAATCCTCCTGTATGAACGTGTTGCTCTATTAACCTAGTCCTAAATCTTACAAAGTGGGCGGAGCTATGCAAATTACTTTGCAGTGTCTGATTAAGGCTGTACTGGTATCGCAACAGGCTCCAATATGCAAATGAGCCTCTGACCAATCACAGTGTTTCTGACAGAGCGACCAATCACAGCTTGAGTTGAGTTACTGGGTGTTTTATTAGTTTTGGCCAGTCTTTAACTATTACAGACACTGTTTAGTTGAGGTGTTTTTAAAAGGGCAAATATTTGTGAACCAAAAAGTAATTCATAAATTCACCTTAATTCATTCCTATATGGCCATAGAATTAAACAGGCTGTTTTTGTTACTGTGCCCTTAATGTGATAATATGGGCCCTTTAATATCTTCGCAGTCTTTGAAAGTCCTTCAGGAAGCCTGGAGAACTGTTCCTCAAGAACATATTAACATACAAGAAAGTCTGAATCTCTGGAAGCAGAATATGGCGAAATGAGGGGTTGAAGACTGTGTGTGTGTGTGTGTGTGTGTGTGTGTGTAGGTTCAGGCTCTGATCTTTACCTTCTTCAATCACTCTCACTCCTTTCTCCAGTCCTTTGGTTTTTACAGTCGTCTGGTTTTTCTTGATCGTTTTCTCCTCCTCCTCCTCTTCCTCCTCCTCCTCCTCCTCCTCCACATCCAACTGCGCTTTTGGTTTCTTTTTCTTCTTCTCTTTCATTTTTGTTGTCGTCTCCTCCTCCTCTCCGCCGGAGCCCTCGGAGTCGGAGAGTTTGTAGAAGCGTTTCAGGTCCTCGGTGGAGGTGTGGTTTACGGGCCGGCCGCGTTTGTCCACCGTGTATTTCAGCTTAAAGCGCTCGTCGTGGAACATGGACTGGAATCTCTTGTCGATACGGACTTTCTTCTCCGCGTCCGGGATCTCCCAGAAGCGGGGGTCCCTCGCCACCCGACTGAAGCGCTCATCGCTGCTCGCCGCTTTCTTAGACGACATGATGACTCCACACAGAAACCTGCAAATAAGATACAAATAATTATTTTACTTCATTATACATTGTTACTTAAAATGCCCGAACCCTATTCTTTCCTTCTCTTCCCTTTTTCCAGACTGTATTTGTTACTGTTATTTCACACACACACATACACACACACACTTTGATTTTTGTTTTTTTAAAAACCATATACTGCTTTTTTCCAAATTATATTTCAAGATCTTTAAAAAATTGACTGTTTTTCAATTGTTTTGCAGTCTGTAGTAAAACATTAAGCCACAGAAGCACAAACTGTTGTTCTGAAGAGAAACATCAGGTCTGTCTGTAGTGACTGACATTCACTTTGTGTTGTTCTTCAACATCACACAGTTCTTTCTGGTTTAAGGATCTCTGGACTAAATTTAATTCTTCAAGAGGATTATTAACCCCAACATTCTTCAGCATTGTGCCAAAATGATGTCGAGTCCAAATAAAGGTAAAATGTTTAGAGAATGATCTTGTACATAAACTTTCACATCAATTAAACTGCACTTAAAAATGTGGTGGTGAATAGAAGCCGGGGTCTGGTTCAGTTCACCACCACTGTAAACAACACACTGTGACCCTGTCATGTCAGGAATAACAGGTTTTCCCCTTTAATTACTAAATTTAATCTGTAAAGTTAATGTGCAGCAGCACTGAAATTATTGTCGCTCATATCAAGCATGACATGTCAAGCAAAACTTTAGTTTATTAACGTTTCAAATCTGGAAGAGTGTAAACAGTAAAACCCTGATCTGGTCTCTCAGAGCTCCAGGAACACTGCTCAGTTTATTTAGAGAGTAAATATGGAAGAGTGTAAACTTTAAAACCCTGATCTGGTCTCTCAGAGCTCCAGGAACACTGCTCAGTTTATTAAGAGACTAAATCTGGAAGAGTGTAAACTTTAAAACCCTGATCTGGTCACTCTGTTCCAGTCACGTGTGATTCATAAACACTACTAGCATTAGCCTCCTGCTAACAGACCCTGTCACTCCAGAAAGGACGAGAACAAAGTCACAAATGAACTGACCCAAGACAGTCTGTTAAAGCATCACACTGCTGATCTGAATGAGATCTGAAATCTGAAAGAAAGAGAGAATAAAGCCGCACAGCCCCTCACCCTCAGAGCCTCTACTGATCCTGCTCCTCTCCTCCACAGGACACGTGTTTACCCTCTCAGTACGGCAACACTCAGGGGTCAACACAAAAACGCGAAGGCATCTTCACTAACTCTGTGTATACAGTACACTCATACTCGTTTATGTTTTTATATACTTTATTTACTTCAGTTGTATCTGTAAATTGTATAATCAGCAAAATCCCTCTCTCTCTTACTCTCCCTCCCTCTCTCTCTCTCTCTCTTTCTCTCTCTCACACACACACATGAAAATGTCATGAAATGTCGACACAATATGTCACGTTAAAGAAAATTCTATTCTATTCTATTCTATTCTATTCTATTCTATTCTATTCTATTCTATTCTATTCTATTCTATATATTTCATCAATATTACAACTTTTCACTCTCTCTATGTCTACATCAGTGAGGGTTCTAGCTCGAGTGTACTAGATAGTGTACAAGAGTTGGAATTGGAACGCGCCTCTGACGTCACGTTCCGCGCCGCTCGCGAGAGGTCAGTGGAGAACTGAGCAGTGTGAGGAACATGTCCTGGTCTCAGTCCTGAGCTCCTGGACTGGTGTGAGGAGTTCAGGATGAACAGTGTGGTCCGGAGGTGGGCTCTGAGGGGGGTTCTGGGAGGGGCCCGGGGCGGACCCCTGCTGAGACCCCTCTCCTCCAGATCAGGGGGCAAGATGAACGTGTTTGACAGAACCATGAAGAAGAACCAGAAGACATGGGCCTCCTCCTTACAGGAGAACCAGAAGTACGACTACCTGAGAGACGAGGTCAGGAGGAGTCTCAGTACACTACTGTCATAATCGAGGCATCGACCGATTATTCTCACGATTAATCGACCCGTCAGGGGCTGTAAATGTCCGTCAGGACAATAAATAAAATGTTTTAACTGAATAATAACGAACAGATTACAGCTGTACAAGGGTTCCAACATCTAGAAAAACCTGAAAGTGTGTTCTTATAATAAAAAAATATATACACAGCTGTTTAAAACTTCATATAACATCAATATATCTCAGTATTTTTGGCATAATATTATATTAATACAAGAATCAATATTTTTGTTTTTTTGTTTGATATTTTATCAAAGTGAGGTTTTGAAAAGGCACTTACACTTTTGCGGGCTCTCTGTCTCTCTCTTTTTCTCACTCTTTTACTCTCTTCTCTCTCTCACACTGCCTCTCTTTTTCTCACTCTCTTACTCTCTCTGTCTCTTTTTCTCCGTCTTACTCTCTGTGTCTCTTTTTCTCACTCTCTTCTCTCTCTCACTCTGTCTCTTTCTCTGTCTCTCTCCCTGTCTCTCTCTCTCGCTCACTCTCTTTCTTTCTTTCTCTCTCTTCTCTTTCTCGCTCACTCTCTTACTCTCTCACTCTCTGTCTGCCTCTTTCTCTCTGTTTCTCTGTCTCTCTCTGTCTGTCTGTCTCTCTCTCTTTTTCACTCTCTGTCTGTCTCTCTCTCTCACTCTGTATCTCTCTCACTCTCTCTCTCTCACTCTATCTCTCTCACTCTCTGTCTCTCTCTCACTCTGTCTCTCTCTGTCTCTCTCTCTCTGTCTCTCTCTCTGTCTTACTGTCTGTTTCTCTCTCTGTCTCACTCTGTCTGTTTCTCTCTCTCTCTCTCTGTCTGTTTCTCTGTCTCCGTCTGTTTCTCTTTCTCACTCTCACTCTCTGTCTGCCTCTTTCTCTCTGTTTCTCTCTGTCTCTCTCTCTGTCTGTCTCTCTCTCACTCTGTCTCTCTCTCTCTCTGTTTCTCTCTCTCACTCTGTCTCTCTCTCTCTCTGTTTCTCTCTCTCTCTCTGTTTCTCTCTCTCTGTCTGTTTCTCGCTCTCTGTCTGTCTGTCTCTCTCTCTCTCTCTCTCTGTCTCTCTCTCAGGTTGGGAGTAGAGTTGCAGACCGTGTTTATGACATTGCGAGGTGAGGGTACCTCAGTGCTGCACACTTTAGTATTTTATCTGTTTTTTCTCTTTAACTACTTAAAACATGCATGTCTGATTCCTGTTAACTGGTGAGTATATCAAATGATTCTAATATGAAATAGACTTGTTTATGCAGTTTCTGATATTATATGACAGACTGTTATAAATAACCTGGAAAAATACGTTTACAAACAAAATTCAGACTGTAATATTTCTGCTGCTTATGAGGTGGGGTTTTTTCAGCTAGGCTACATACTTTTGTCCAAATTTGTATTTTCCCCAAAAGTATTGTATTAACACTGCTGTGCTGTAGTTTGAGTCTGAAACCCCTGGTTTTATTAATCATCTGGGTTTACTGTGTTTTTACAGGACGTTCCCGTTAGCGCTGGACGTGGGCTGCGGAAAAAGCCACATCGCAGAACATCTCAACAAGGTGGATCTGTTAAACATCCAGACGTCCTATAATAAACCAAAACTGAAATACACAGCTCTGGGGAAAAGTGCAAAAATGTTCAGTTTCTCAGGTTTGATCTTTTATAGCTGCAAGTATTGAACTGAACAGCTGTGCCTTCGTTTTTAAGAACTGCTGACAATATTTCTCCTAATTTCCAAATAAAATATTGTTCTTTAAAGCATCATTTTAAAGGAATTGACGAAACATCAAAATAAGAGAAATGATGCAGCGTTTACAGAAGTCAAGTAATTCAAAGAAAACAAATCTCTTGATCACTCTTAAACAAAATGGCAATAATTACCTTTAATCAATAATAATCACCTAATCAGTCCCTCATAAAGCAGAATGAGGTGCTTGTGTAGGAATTTAACAGACACTGGCATGGAATGGTTGTCACACGCATAGAGATGCTGATATAAAAATAAATTGAAGTGGTCTCTTTTTTCCAGAGCTGTATTTCCTACTGGGAAATGTGCTTTATGGGTAAAAGGCTTTTCAGTAGGTCTGCAGTATGCATAGGAGTTAACAGTGTTCGTTCTGTTTTGTTTCCATTTGCAGAAGAGCAAGAGCAAGAAGAAGGGCAAGGATGACAAGTATGGCTCTGAGGTCACCACACCAGAGAACAGTTCTTCTCCTGGGATGATGGACATGCACGGTAGTGACACACCTTCTGTTTTCCTTGTTCCTCATGGGCAGTTCTACCTGTTCTAGGTGAACATGGTGTCTGCAGTCATTTATTAGCCTCAAATGTAACTATATTGCATTTCCTTGAGAAAATGCAAAGTGTGATTTTTATGGTTGTTATAAACCAGTGTTTGGAGACACAAACATTGGTTTTATGGCCAAAAAGTTTGGAGAAAAATTAAATCTGCTCACATTGTGGTACCGAACCTGTGCCTCTTCTACCTCTCTTCATTCAGTGCTGCATTTTACCGCTGAACCGCGCAGGGTGTTAACTTGCTGTCTATTACCAAGACATTTATGGTTAAGGACGGCCGAAAACGGGTGGGAAACGTGCACTTAGCCACGGGCTGATTATTTCAAATTAAATCACAACAATTAAAATTAAATCTGTTATGTTGCTTCACATTTTGTCGCTTTCCAGCTGCCATAGCCACAACATCAGACTCTCTCTCCGCTACACATTTTTAAGGCGACTCGCCCCTGTGCTCTCTCTCCCCATACATCAGAGGTGACACAACCACAAAAATATTTTTTTTCTGTCAATACTCAGCCCCTGATCAACCAATGAAAAATCTGAGGACAAGCTTATATAAACCAGATGAATACACCCGATATTTATGGACGTTTTGGCACTGAAACTATGCCACTATTTTGAAAACAGTAGGAGGTGAAGTGACGCCAAAGTCTAGCGATAAAAAGAATAATAATTTAAAATATGAAATGTAAGAAGAGCAATAATTGCTTGTCCATTGAGGTCCGTTTGCAGTGATGGACCGGATAATAAACACCTCAGAGTAGCTACCACTTATATAACCTGTGCTTGTGTATGCTACAGATCTAAAGATCTACATACACCCTGGACAGACCCAGTTCTCTGTTTTGAACCTTTTCCCTCCACATTCGTCTGAACATAATGAGCATTTGCTTACCAGGTCTATTACTCTTTTACCACATGAGGGTGCTGTCAGGCAATAAAATATGCAGTCCTGATATGAACCGACCTCTACTATCTTCGTCCCGGTGTTATTTTTGTTTGAGCCCGTGTGATCGAAGGCCTTCTTGTCAGTGATTTGTTTCACTTTCCCTTCTCAGATGACAACAGTAACCAGAGCTCCATCGCTGACTCCTCTCCTTTAAAGCAGGAGACCAGTAACAACACCAGCCCCACCCCTGAACCCCTGGCAGCGTCTCAGAGCGACAGCAACGAGGCCAAGAGCGACCAGTTTCCTAGCAAGCAGTCTTTGTCTGGACAGGACAGCAAGACTGGTGAGACAGATGTACTGTTTATATTAAAAGCAAATGATCTTGCTCCCAAAAAGAACATTTTTTCCTTCGCCCAAATGTAGGCGATCAAATTTGCTTAAGTTCGGCACCGGCGCTATGATTCTAATGTAGTTAACATGAAAGGGAAGTCGTCATACACTCGTCACACACACACCACATACAGGTCACGAACATTGCATGACTTTTGTCTATTAAAATGAGTAAAGGCACATATAAAGATCAGGCTTGAAGATGGCTGCTACTACTGTTTTTACTAACTATGTCATTGACTTCTAGGTATTTTTAAAGATAACAGCAGGTCCTGCATTATTAGGGCAGCTAGTGGTTAGAGCGCTGGCCCTGCAATCAGAAGGTCAGAAGGCCCCCCCTACATCCACTTTCCTTTTATTCCCTGACCATTCTGATAGGATGCCCTGTACTGTGCCTCGTTCAGAAAGCAGTCAAGGCTGAAACACAGATATATGGAGATATAATGGGCTGGTTTTTCCGCTTAAATTCCACATATGGACTGGGAAGTGCATGGTAGATGGTAGAAACTTGGATAGTGTTTATATGCTGCTTTGAACTCTTATTTCCAAACACGGGGCTCTTTTAAAAAAAATAGTGCAGTTCAGAGATTAGTCTATCATTTGGACAGAAGCATAAGCTCTGTTACATCAGGAGTGGACCTAGAGGGTTGGATTAATACACTTTGGTGATGCACCAGGTGGTGGCCTAGTGGGTAGGGATTTCGCCCTGTGATTGTGGGTTTGAGTCCCATGACAGCTAGTGGCACCACTGAGGTTCCCTTGATTAAGGTACTGTCCCCCCACACTGCTTCTTGTGCACTGTGTTCCTGGCTGCCCACTGCTCCAATTGGTGAATGGGGTAAACACAGAGGAAGAATTTCACACTGTGCTGTATGTTCAGGTATGACAAATACTCACCTCACTTCCTTCTCAAGCACCCGATTCAGCTTAGCAGCTAGTGACCAGGTTTGGTATGTTTAACAGACCCCCACTGTCCCGCCCCTGCAGTGCTGATATTAGCCTCGTAGCTTCAGCGCCAAACTAAAGAACGAAACATCTGAGGGCAAACCTGTCTTAGCTGATGAACTACATTTGAAGTGTATAAATTAGGTTTGATGCATCACTTTTAGATCGATTCAAAATGTATTTTACTCACCAAGACCCTTTTATTTTAGGACAAAATCACTCCTCGACAGAGTCAACAGCCAAGAGGGACGGTAAATCACAGGGAGACCAAGAACACTTCACAGACACCTCCAAAGCTGCTCAGGTAACACGCAAGGATCTCCCAAGATTCTTTATTTTACTCATACTTTACTGAATAACAAACTCCATTGAGCACCATTTAGGGATTTTTAAAGCTATTTTAGGGATGTTTTTAGTTTTCGCAGATTGGATCAAGAGTCCAGTGTCTGTTTTGGAGTGGCAATACTCGACTGTAGACTCGATGTCAATTCTGTTCCATTCAGTCTAATCTATAGAGCGCGTTTTACAACCAATGTTATCACAAAGCAGCTTTACAGATGTGGAAGTAAACTAACTCTAACTCTTAACACTAACTCGATTGTCTTCTATCCACCTCAAATGCCACCATCTGCATCCTTCTCTTTGTGTCATCATTGAGAATGCTGTAGTCTTACCATGTGAAATTACTTTTGTCAGTATTACTGATCTACTACTGATCTCTATTATGAGCAGTAACAGACTCCCAATCATTATTTGTGTTAATAGTAACTCACTTTACTGTATGTTCTTTATCTATAGTATTTATACCCCAGTATTTGTGTCATACTGAGTATTTTCTGCGTTTTTTACTGGATTTATTTAGACCTGAGATATTTCTATTGTTCTTGTCTGTGCAGTTGTAGCATAAGCAGTTTCCTCCGGGAACAATACAGTTTTCTAATTCTGATCGATCTCTCTCTCTCTCTCTCTCTCTCTGTGGCAGGATATGGAAGATGGTGCTCCTCCTAGCAAGAAAGGCAAATTAGACTCTTCCTCTGAAGAAAACTAACTTGTCTTTTGCCAACTGTTACACTCTAGTGATCTCCCTTTCCTCTCCCTGTATACTTTGAGTCTTTTTCCTCTGAACGCTAAGTCGTACATCTCTCTGTTTGTCCACTCCCCCTCTCTCTCCCCCCAGAAACACACTCAGTCTTCGGTATGGATAGGAGGGCAAACGTGGAGATTTTGTTTATCCGGTCTCGTTATTGTTGGTTGCGGGAAAAGTGAGGAGTCGAGCTCAGAGACTCGAGGACAGGGGGGTTGCATTGCACTGATACTAGAACAGTCCGCCCTGTCGTAACATCGCCACCTGCTGTTTCCTACGGAAAGCTGTTTTAGCATTCGAAACACCATTTTTGGAATCAAAATGTTTGTTTAAACAGGTTAAAACAAGAAACTTGGTGCTGAATTTGCAGCGTTCCCGATGCATTTGAAAGGAATGAATGACATGTTAACATGCTCAATCAACATTACATTTTTTTCAATTTGATTAAATTTTCACGTTTCTTACTATTCGCTTATCAGATTTACATATCAGTTGTTTTTAGTGGGTTGGACTATTAGTTTCAATGTGGAAGGAACTTTTACTTATGAAAATGAACATTTAAAAATTCATACTGGTAAGAAGTTCCTCCTTTTTAAATGAATTGAGAACCATTACTACTTATTATTTTTACACACATTTCTAACTTCGTTAGAACTAGTTTCATTTATACTAAGGTTTGTTTTTTTTTTTCTTTCATTTTCAAATTGAATTTCTGATCTCCAAAGAGTTTGGATTCGGCCCTAAAACAGCTTGCCAGTGTTGAGCGGTCGTGTCGGTGTCCCTCCCAGACGTGGCCCGTGAGCGCCTTGGACGGACCGTTTACATTTAGTCGTCATTGTTGTCCGCTGCCACTTGCAAAACCAGTATATTTCTCACCTTTATTATTATTAGTAACATTTATTTGAATTCGCTCAGGAGGGTCAACACACTGTTAGTCACGCTGAGAAAGATCGGTTCTGCTGCTGTAGTTCGAAGAGGTGTTTTTGTCCTTTTTTTTTTTTCTTCCTTCTTTTAATTAAACTCCGCAACTAGTTGAACAGGCGAGGGGGCGCGAGTGAGAGGTACCAGTCGCAGGTCAAAAGTTGTTTGAGACACGTTCTGCTGTGAAGATGGCGAGTTAGCGAGTTAGACTTGTAGCATACGTCCCGCTTCGGTTTGTGTGCCTTGTGTTACTGAAATAAGCTCGTTTTTAGTCTTTTTTTTTTCTTCTTTTTCTTTAGTTTGAGTCCACACGTGTCTCCCAAGTGCCCGCCTTTGTGTTTCTCACACTCTGGTTTATCTCCCGGCGAAGCTCTTTCCAACATCCACCAATGTGCAGTCAAAACTGTGACAGTATGGAAAAAAAAAAACCCAACCCAGCTTTGAAATGCAGGTCACCGTTTCAAACGCACCACAACGTTCAACGAAGTCCCAACTTCAGCGATCCCGACCATCCAATTCATTAAGTATTCGTCTCTTTCTCTCTCTCTCTCTCTCTGGCAGGCGTCTGCCATTAAGACTCAGCTTGTGTAGCTGTCCAAGGGGAAAACAAAGTGATCTTCATTAGACGTTAACAGGCAGGTCGTGGATAGACAGCTGTGCAAATACCTCATACTCAGTCCAGCAGTGCTGGCTTAGAAAACACTAAGTATGACTTTTAGAAAAGAAAAAAAAAAACACTCGGATTATGTCTGCTTGCAAAAATATGTATATATTTATACAATAACATTTTCGTTATTACCCTTTTTTTTCCACCACCAATTTTTTTTTTCTGCCAAAATATTGCCTTCTCTAGTTCAATCTCTGAAC
This sequence comes from Brachyalestes nurse, assembly GCA_037974405.1. NCBI lineage: Eukaryota > Metazoa > Chordata > Actinopteri > Characiformes > Alestidae > Brachyalestes > Brachyalestes nurse. The sequence continues at coordinate 1,159,198 of JBBPCY010000039.1, read as the reverse complement.
CTTTTAACGAAAACGTACTCATTGGGACCATATTGTTTTGTTTTTGAGTTTTTCACTCTGCATTAGAAATGTCTTGTACAGAAGTATGGTTGTGTTTCATTTATTTATTCCACATGTAGTTTTTGGTTTTATAAAAAAATAAATAAATGCATATCCTTTGAATAACCTTGAATTTGTTCTTTTGTTGTCAGACCCACTTTGGGTCCAAAGCCACATACAAATATTTATAGCATATCGATCATGATGATGCTGTGAAAGTTTTGAAAACCCCTGTTTTGTTGCTTTTTCCAGGTACACAAAAAAGGAAACAGCCTTTGTAGAGAACAAACTTCAGTTTTAGCATTTGTGATGTATTATTTTTGTTCTAAATGTGCCAGAACTTTTGCATGGGCCACATTTTTTAAAATTTTCCCCCAGTATATTATTTAATTATCATTAACGGTTTGTTAATGTGCCAATGTGTTTTCAGTACAGGGGGACAAAAGCATGTTTTGACCAGGAACGTACAAATTTGTACTAGCGGCTGTATTAGTGCCAGGATGTGATACTGAACAAAAATGAAGAAAACGAATCCTTGCCTGTCATGTCAAATAACACCACTTCTCTGGTGGCTCTTAATGATGCGCCTGAAGGTGAGGTTGATTCGGGGGGTCTTCACCTTCTTCCGGACTGGGACGCTGTGATACCAGTACGTGTTGGTGGGAGGGTTCATGAGCAGGAGGCTTCCGTGAGCCAGTTCCAGCTTCACGGGTTCGATGTGCCGTTTGTTGGGTCCACCCCGGGCGTCTCTGTGTTTGAAGATGAAGTCCCGGGCGGCTCCAAGAGAGACGGAGGCGATTGGGCAGGTAGGGTCCAACTCCCGCTCGTCGTCCCTGTGTTCTCCAATGTGATCGTGGCCATCTTTATACCTGAAGAGCAAGAACCTTCATCAGGGGAAGAAACACTTCACTGGTAGGAATGTAGTTCTCTAAACGGTACTTTTTCACTGACACTAGGAACTGTGCTGTATTGCAAATAAATGTTTTCCATTACAAGTAAAGTGACCCGCAACCGAGCTGCTCGACGGCTGGCCTAAAAGTGGGCCGCAGCCAAGTTCACTGCTTTCTGATTGGTCGAAATGTCATCACAACATGGAAAGAGGTCACTGTTTTACTGTCCAAGGAAAAAATTGAGAGACAAACTAACAACTGGGAAGTCAACAAAGTACAAGCTCTACAGTGGGAGTTTTCTACGACACTAACAAATTTATCTTTACCGCTGTGAGAAACGAAGTGGATCCAGGACATCACTAACAAGTTATCTGGGTTTGGTTTTCATCACACGGATAAAGAACGTAGAGAAAACAATCAAGACTATAAATCAGGGGTGCCCAAACCTGTCCACAAAGGGCCGCTGTGGGTGCAGGTCTTCGTTCCACCCAAAAAGAAGCCACACCTGAGTAACTGAAAACCAAGACCAACTGATTACAGAGGTGGAATCAGGTGAGCCTCCTGCTTGGTTAGAACAAAAACCTGCACCCACAGCGGCCCTTTCTGGACAGGTTTGGGCACCCCTGCTATAAATAACAAAAGCGGTTCTGACAGAAAAACATTCCGCCGGTTCGACTCCATGGACGCGTTTTTGGGACGACCGGCCATAAACTGCTGAGAGAATTGAGTCAGAAACTCTGTTACTGGACTGAGATACACTGGAAATTCAAAGAGTACTACAAGTCCAGGACCATCACAGTACAGTTTAGATACAGAACGGTTCCTGTATGTCTATGGAAAAGTGCCTAAATGTTCCAAAAAGGGTTTTTCAGAGCAGTGCTATGGATCAGTGACCACCAGCTATGGTCCTGGAGGTCCTCCAAGGTCTAGTTCTAACCTCTAGGAATAATTGATTGGTTTTGGTTCTTTAATGTTAATCAAGGTGCAGGATGTTGGATGTAAACGGGAACAGTAGAACCCTTTTTGTTTTCCTAAAGCAGTGGCTCTTAAACTAATCCCAGATGGACTAGATTTTTTTCACTCCAAACCACAGGGATAGAGATCTGGAGGATCTTTAAGGACCAGTTTGAGCACCACTGCCCTATAGAACGGGCAAATTAGTAAATTAGTGTTTTTTCCCTATATGTCCAAGTCATAAACTTTTATGCTTACCACAGTACAGGGGGTCCCCGAGTTACAACACAGATCCGTTCCTAACACAGCTGTAAATTCATAATCTAGAACATAAACACACAACTAAGCCACAGGAAAAGGACACATATACTATACTTGTTCACTGTACTATAGTAACAGAATATTCACTCACTACCACGTTTCTGCATATTCTTCTGCCGCGCACAACCAAACTAGTTATGGGAGTCAGCGTCGAAAACTCGAAATGTCGTATGTCGAGACTGTTGTAACCCAAGGACCCTTTGTATTGTGGAAAAACCAATAGCCTACCTGTTTACAAGGACAAAGTTGAAGGTCTGGCCCGTTGCACTGGTGACGGCATCACGGATATACTCCAGTGTTGGAGTCCATACTCCGGCCAGAAGATGTACTCCAGAGAAAGAATACATCAGTCCTTCATCACCGTATGTTGCCTGCTGTCTGGGAACAGTGTGCAACTTCCCATACACCTGCACCTTAGCTTGGTCACCTTCAAGATGTAACACAAAGCATCACGGTTAAACTAAATGTTTTATGGGCACCATTGTAATCATTTGGAAACTACGGGACTAAACCTCAGAAACTAAACACACCTTAGATGACTATGGGGTAAGTAAAACTATGCACATACGATGAACCTCACAAACCTGTGAAGTACTCCACCTCCTCCTCTAGTCGGCTGAAAAGCCTGCCTGCCTCTTCTTTGGAGAAAAGCAAGCCGTAGTCGCAGTCCAGACCCTCTGCCTCGATCTTCTGCCAAGGAATGGGGTTGGAGAACTCCTCATCATCATCATCCTCCTCTATACCTTCATACAGCTCCTTTTCATGCAGCATTAGTAAGTCTTTCGTGGTTACGTGGTCTTTTGTGCATTAGGCTCCTTGCTCCTTCATTCTGGTACCTGTTAGGGATGGGAAGGTGAAGCCTCATGAAGCTTTTAGGCTTTTTTTTGTGCCGACAAAGATTCAAAGCTTCGAGGCTTCGAGGCTTCAATCTCACCAAGAGCAGCGACATCTGGTGGCCAACTGAAGTCAAGGCAACCACTCAAGAGCACAACTGGAACACTGGCACAACTTACTGTTTCAGCCTCATGTTATCCATACAACTTCTGAAAAGACTGGGTGTTCATTTTAATCCACTCCTGTTCATTCATACTGATAAATGAATACATCATCATTATACATTTAAATTAATTATTTGTTGTTAGTTGTACCTCTGGTAGAAAGAGTCTCTAAGTCTTCAGTGTCTGAATTTAATACATGGCAATAAAATGGTAAACACACATTAAACTCGCCATCACTAAAGCTCTCAAAATCTCTCTCCTCACAACCCAACATCATTGAATGATAATGAGGCATCTTATATAGTTTACCGCCAACAAGTCAAAGCTGTCAAACCAACGAAACACTGTCAAACCAATGAAACTCTAACCTTTAAGCGCATAAAGAGAGATGTGTCAGGACACAAGTAACACAGAGAAGCAGCAATGCTGTGTTGCTTCCTATTCCTTCATTGTGCACTATAGGTAGGAATTAAAATCAGAGTCCTGCACCCAAGCAGTGTAAAATATGTCTAACAAAGAGCCTCTGGAGATTCAGCCATGTGTGCAGAACTCAAAGGACACACTGTGCATTGTATGGGTCATTTTATTGCTTACATAGAGGAAGTAGGGTGACTTTCATTCAAAGTGTGTCCAGATACGTTAGTAAAGTAAATTGACAGTAACGTAAGTTTGAGCACACCACAGCACGCAGGGTGAAATTCTTTCTCTGCATTTAACCTATTCACCAAGTAAACCGGGGGCACCCACCAATGAGGGGCGCCCGGGGGGGCAGTGTGTTGCTCAAAGTTACTAGCAGTCTTGGGATTCAAACCCACAACCTTCTGATCACAGGGGCAACTCCCCAACCACCAGGCCACCCACTGCCCCCTATTAAACAAAAGCTTAGTTGTTGAGGTCATGAGTTATTAAAATGAAACCGAGGATAAAATTTTAATCTTTAACGCACATACATGCTAGAGTAGAAGGTATTACACTGTTACCCGGCAACTACATTTGATCTGACTTGTACAAATTGCTCTGGTTTACAGTTATAAAGAGTTTTTGTTATTCCTTGGATGAGCATTCACACCTATATGAATGCTGATTCCTTGTCAATTTTAAATTTGTATTATTTTGTTAAGAATCACAGACTAACAATAGATTTGCATGATAAAAACACACTTTTCAGCCATTTAGTTTTAGGGTTTTTTTTTTAGATTTGTGTTCAGACCTTATGAACGTGACCTGTATTAATTTCAACTTTATTCCTTCAAGAATCTTACATCAAATTCGCACAGTGACTACAGCTGAGACCGAGTACAGGGTGCTACACCAGTGCTATAGATCAGCAGTCCACCACCTTTTCTGCACCCGTGGATTGGTTTCCAACAAGACAGTTTTACCATTGCATAACTTGACTATTACATATATAATGTACATGGAGGAGAGGATTTTTTCCATTACATTCAATAAATGTGTTTTTTATATTGTAAATGTAATGTAAGAGTAATGTGAATAAATTTAAAATAATTATTTTAAAGTTTTTATCCTTTCTGTATGGCACAGTACCAAATGATCCACGGCCCTGCTACCGGTCCTCGGCTCGGTGGATGGGGAACCCTGCTATAGTTGCTATGGTATTGCTAGGTGGTTATTAATAGTTGCTATGGTGTTGCTAGGCGGTTACTATTAGTTGCTGAAGTGCAGCAGACCTTTAAAAAACACCAAAAAATAGGAAAACCATTTCAAATGTATTTTTTTACTGTAAAAATTCCCAAGGTGGTCGAGGTGCCCGTGCTATACACCATTTGAGAATAACTAGATGCATTTCTGTAAGCAAATGCGAAGCATGATTGTGCGGTTGCAGTGGTAACTGGTGTTGTTGCTAGGTGGTTACCACTATTTGCTGAGGTACAGCTGAACACAAAAAATAAACAAAATCAGAAAAGATTATCTTTTTTACTGTAAAAATCCCAATGGTGTTCTAGGACTGCTTTAGATGACTAGGCCAACAGAAGGATAATATCGTGCACAGGACTGCAGAAAGGTTTCCTATAGCACTATTATAGACATTTTTGGAGTAAAAAAGTTTTGACAAAATGTTTATTTTGAGACGCTGTATAGTAGTGTAATGATGTCCCTCAGACCTGCAGCTCCTTGTCCTCCTATTGGCTCTCAGAGTTTTTGGCGGGAGAGAAGAAAACTAAAGTCCAGGAAAGTCTGAGGTTCTGCACACAGTCGGTTTATCCTGACAGAAAGTTTTATACGCTTTTACTCGCCATAATGATCGGACAGAAAAGCATCACGTCGTTTTTCTCATCGACTAACAAAAAAAGAGACTACTTGGACGAGGAAAAGGGCAGTGGAAACGGGTTTAATGTGAGTACGAACACAAAACGGACCTACTTTCACACAAATAATTACACTGCTCGCTTGAGCAAGTTACACATAAACAGACATTTTAAAGGACATATCTGCATTTAGGGTATACGGCTAAAGCCATGCCTTCTCGTTTTTAGTGTCTCATGTGGTAAAACGTTTGCAACATAATTTTAACAACTTTAGGAAAAAAACCAAAACTAACGCAGCAGCCATTCTCCCGCGAAAATCCAAACGGCCCGGATGTAAACAAAACACGTCACAAGCAAGAAACTAACATGAGCGAGTCATATTTTCAATAGAATACTGATATCAGAAGACATATAAAGTGAACTAAAGTGCCATCTTATAGTCAACCGTGAACACACAAGAGCACACGGTGTAAACACTGTGAATATCTTTCACTGCAGTTAACCCATTCCCAAAGTGGAGCAGTGTGTGGGGACGGTCCCTTGCTAAATTGTACCACAGGGGCAACTCCTTAGCTACCAGGCCACCAGCTGCCCCATGTACTTTGTTATTAAAGGGTTATTGATAAAATCAGCGTATTCACGGACATCAACTCAACGTTAAGTTGACTGGGTCTTTACAAGCAGTAGCAAGATTATACATAAACAAACATTTCTGAACGAGAGAGCTGCTGTACTGTCATGCATATGTGGCGCACAGGTTTCTTGTTTAGATGTCCGGTGTTTAAAGGGTCCAGTGTTTAAATGTGTTTGCAGCACCATTTTAACGAAAACTTTAGGAAAAAAGAGAACTAACCGGACTGCCATTCTCCCGCGAAAACCCAGAAGCCCCGGATGTAAACAAAACACGTCACAATAAAGCGACTCACGTGTTTTCAATATTCAGTTTTAATAACAGAAGACATGTGCTTGACTAATCAAAGTGATCGATAAAAGCAACTCACCTATGAGCATATCTTCTGACCGCACGTCTTTTAAGAGTTAACTCCCTCTTTAGTGTTCAGTTTTGATAATTGTCGCCTGTAACGTGAAGTTGGTCGGGTCTTTAAAAGCTGCCTCTCACCAGCTTCGTACGGAAATACCGAATCAAGGCCCACACTACAGAAGGTTAGGTTAGGTTAGGTTAGGTTAGGTTTGTAATGCCCGTATTGGTGTTTTCAAAAGTTCAGTTCTTGTCTTCGAGCCTGTTCTTCCTCAGTCGGCCCTGGAGCTCCACTAAGTACACTGAGATCTCCTCCCAGGTGAAGAAGCGGCTGAAGGCGGATGGAGGCGATGCTCCAGAACAGGTAGCCTCACCTCCCCTGAGCCCCGAGCAGCTCGACAGGATCGCCCGTAATAAGAAGGCGGCTCTGGAGAAACTGTCCGCCCGCTCCAGTCCGGAGGGCCTCGGGGAAAGCTGGAAGAGAGCTCTGGCAGCAGAGTTCGGGAAACCCTATTTTACACAGGCAAGTGCTGAAGCATGTTGACTCAGTTAAAGGGTTTCCACTCATTTTCAGAACATTTCTCCAGAAAAAACAACCGATTCATTCTGGCGGAAATTTTTACGAGCTTAAATTGTTGAGTTGTTAACAAAGTCATTCAGAGAACTTTAATGAGTTTTCATATGTAATATTGAGGGTAAACAACACCACCCCACATGAATTAAAAAAAACCCCCAAGGCCAAGATCAGTACTCTGACATTTAAAAAGCATGTCCTCTCCAAATATTTCATGGGAAATGCCCTACACTTATAAATTATCAAATATACTACAGGGTATCACTGATCAAAATACGGTGGAAACGCATGGATTTTATTGACTGAACACTAGACTGGTACACTTAATACTTGCATCACCAATCACACTAAAACGTTATTTTTATTGATGAGTAAAATTTGGCACCTCCTTGTGCAGTTTTTAAAATAGGTGTGGTTTCAGTGTCAAAAAGTCTGTTAATATTCAGTGCTTGTGTACACGTCTCATCACTCAGATGATCCAGTTATTTATTGTGGTTGACTTGGCTCTATAATAAGTGGGGTGATAGGGAAGATGGTCGAATGTGTGTCGGAGAGAGTCAGTGATGTCATTTGTATAGAGGCCAGAAAAGGATAAAAGAAAGTGCAGAAATGTGGAGAAAGAAAATCCGGCGCAAAACACACAGCAGTCTCATAAACAGATTTCAAGACACTAAAGCTCAGGTTAGTTATAAAAGAGATGTGTCTCACTGTTCAGACATCCTTACCCATAAATGGCTTTGTAAGAGCTGGCATAGCGCTAAAGTGTCTGCCTCTGAATCAGAAGATCTGAGTTCAAAACCATTGAGAGCAAGAAGGTTTTTAAACAAACTTTTTCTTGCCCATGAAACTAAAGTTTAGGTGCATCTAGTTGTATGTGTTGCTTTGCTTGTTTTGTGTTTGGTACCTCCTGGGCTTTCCTTGTGAGTCTTATAGGAGTGTGTACTTCAACAGTTAATGAGCTTTGTTGCTGAGGAGAGGAAGAAACACACAGTCTACCCACCCCCCCACCAAGTGTTCACCTGGACGCAGATGTGTAAGATTGAAGATGTAAGTTTTACTACATCATATCACCTTAATGAAGGAACATACGTAAAAAATGACCCTGTTATATACAGTAAATGAAAGTATGTGTCCGAGAGTGGACTCAGAACCTGGAGTGCATTCACCAACCAATGATAATTGTGTTGTTTTTGGCAGGTGAAGGTTGTAATTCTTGGCCAAGATCCTTATCATGGACCAAACCAAGCTCATGGACTGTGCTTCAGTGTTCAGAAGCCTGTTCCCCCTCCTCCCAGGTAACACTTGTTTCTAACCTTGAGTCTTGAAAGTGATTTTCTCAGGGGATACGATAATCCACTTGTGTGAGGAACAGGAAAATCAGTTCTCAATACTTTCAATCATTTAAAGGCAAAAAATAGGAAAAACTCATATCGAAACAGTTACTATCAGATAAACAGTACATTCATCTTCTGGTTTAAAACTTGCAGTTTATAGCACACACACATTTTATACATATGTAAATATAAACTTCAGCGCAATGTCTTAAGATATTCCTGATTTTCTAACCTTGAGGTTTGGTGATTTTGGTTTAGAGGTCATGTGTTGATTGTAAACACAGATAACTGAGGTCTACATGATTTCTGTGGTTGACCTGATTACTGATAATGAAGTTGTCGTAGTTGTGAAGTTCATTATTTGTCAGCAGAAAAAAATTGAAAATGCCGTTTAGGTAGTTATTCATAGAACCAGCTTTTACAGCCTTATGTCTGCTGAGCAAAGATAAAGTTTCTTCAAAGATTAAATTTTTATTAGGCAGAAGCAGATCTTGTAGTCCCTTTCTGTATTTCTATCCATACATCGATTTTAAAGAGAAAACCATTCCTACTGAGGAGAAACATCTACAACATGATACTGCCATGTTCATACTTCACTGCTGGGGTGGTGTTTTTTAGGGGGAATATGTAGTGTTGAGTTTGCCCAGCACAAAATTTTGTCCAGAAATCTGTTTTTGTCTAAACTAAACACAAAACATTATCCCACGTTTTAGCTGGTATTACTTTGAGGCTATCTGGCAACCCAGGATGTGTTTTGATGTTTTCGTCAGTAATGGCTTACATTTACGGCATTTAGCTGACGCTCTTATCCAGAGCGACGTGCATCAGTGCTCAAGTAGTCCACATCTGTTCTTCAACCTGAAATGCTAAACTTAAATCAGCATCTGCTATTCGACCAAGTTAATGCCAGTTAGGGTACAAGACCAGTTGTAGTCACGCAGCTCTTGATATCGCTGACGTGTGAACCTTCACTCCAGTCTCGGCTGTGATTGTTGGCCTCTTTGAGGCTTGCATTATAAGTCCCCTTTTTGCTCTGATGGTGAGTTACACAATTGTTCCAACCATCACACACTTGGATTTCCAAACACTGGGAATTTATTTTTTAGCCACATTCACGGTGGTACTTGAATTAAGGGGGACTTTTTGTCCAAAAAAGCTAAACATAGTCTGATTGTGTGCCATTAGTGCAATATACTTCATCTGTATAAACTTCCACAGCAGAGAGGGTTTGATGCTTATGCAAACAGCATTTTTTCAGATGGTCGTTTTTGTCATAGAATATTTTCTTACATAAAACGGATGTAAAATGTGTCAATTATAATTGATAGAAATCTGATGACTTTGAATGGGGTTAAATGCACTGGCATGGCATTTTAGATTGTTTGTTACTCTGATTAAACAAAATCGAGAGTGTTGTACTCTTCCGATTTGCAAGATTGCCCTGAAAATACTGCAGTGCACCAACAATGAAGAAAGCCTCGTGTATTTTTTTTTTTTACAGGGATTGAAAGAACAGTAGCTCACAGAGCCTTCCGAATCCGAGGCATACAGCCAAAGTCTTTAAATGTATTACCAGCATGACGTTCAATTTGAAAGGATGAACCGCTCTGCTTCTGTCGGTAAATAGTGCACAGATAGAGAAGTCTTTCAGACTTAAGAGATCAAAATGTTCTTGGGCAAAAATGACGAATTAAATTTCTTTTTTGTATTAATGTTACCTTAGTGTGTTTTTCATTGTAATGTGTATTAAACCTGCACATTCCATGTTAATATATATTATGATGAACATGATAATTCGTAGAGTAGAATTGTCTGAAATTCGTAGAGTAGAATTATGGAGAAATCAGCTTGTTTATGAGCCCCTCTTATTGGAAAAGCCTCACTGTGTTATAACTAATCAGAAAGGGCTCTCTGCATTGGTTATTGGGAATCAGTGGTAGATCATTTTGGCATAATTAACAAAATAAGGGGTTTTCAAGGTTTGATACCTTGTGTTATTATATGGGTCAAACATCATTTTTTTGGTTGCAAAAAAGGGTTATAATGTATTTTTATTAGATTATTAGGTTTATTAATCAAATTCATTACAAACTCTCTCTAAAAATAAATCGTATTAAACATTTAAGTATTTAAACATTGAACATTTTTGCATATGAGTGAATTAATAATTTCAGACTTTCAGCATTACAGACTTTCAACGTCTTTTTATTTAATATGTGTTTCTACACTGTTCATGTGCAGTAATGGTCACCGCAATCAAAAAATGACCCAATATGCTGAGGGGAAAAAAATACTTTAGCAATAACAATGATTGAACTAAGTCCATCTAAATGGTGCAGTTTAAGACACTGTATATACAAGCACAAGTGTTGTGATGAATTGGGCTGCCCTGTCGAAAATGCTACCTTGAAGCTTATACAGTCAGTTTAGTTCTGCCAATGATGAGAAATAAGCAAATAATATCCATAATCCCAAAATATATTTAAATGAGAAGAGCCCAGATAGATAGATCTTTAGAGGTACATACAGGCAGTTTATACAGGCAGTCAGGTTCTAATACTGAGAAATGGTACCGTGAAGCAATGCTACCGTAGCGCAAATCGACAACAGAGTATCGATTTATGCTACCCTGTGGGTTTATACAGCTGCCAGTGTCCCAAGGTAGCACAGATTTATGGGCGTGGCACTGAATTCCCAGCCTGTGGAACTGCACATGCGCAGAAGGCCATGGGGGCACATCTCGATGGGTAGCATGTTTTCATATTTATATTTTATAATAGTATTTATATAAAACACTAGTATTTCATGTTGCATTCTTATGCAGAATTTTATTGCATTGATTTGGACTTTATATTTTATATTGTTCTTGTCTCTGTGTCTTTCTTCTGTTTACAGTTTGGTGAACATGTACAAGGAACTGCAGGCAGACATTGAGGGCTTTCAGCATCCTGGTCATGGAGATCTGACTGGATGGGCAAAGCAAGGTGGCCATTTTTTTCTTCCTAATTTACAGTTTATTGCTTCTTATTCCAGTTATAAGAAAATGTTACCACCTGTTTAATGCTGTATACAGTTATAGTCGTTCTGAAACACAGCCTTTCCTTGATGTTGTAGGGGTTCTGTTGCTGAACGCTGTGTTAACTGTCCGGGCTCATCAAGCCAACTCTCACAAAGACAAAGGATGGGAGACACTGACCGATGCTGTGGTGCACTGGCTTAGCAATAACCTGGAGGGCCTGGTCTTCATGTTATGGGGCTCCTATGCTCAGAAGAAGGGTGCCAACATTAACAGAGTATGTCTGAGTTTTTGTTTTTCTTTCTTTTTTTCTTTTTTTTTTACCTTAATAGGTAAGATATACTTGCCAAATCTCTAGGGAAATCATGGTTATTGTCCATCCATCCATCCATCATCTGCTGCTGATCCAGGTCTGGGTCATGGGGGTAGCAACCTCAGCAGATGTATAGACTTCTCTCTCCCCAGATTCCTCCACCAGCTCTGCCGGGGGAACACCGAGAGATCTAATCCCTCCTGCATGTTCTGGGTCTGCCCTGAGGTCTCCTCCCGGTGGGACATGCCTGGAAAACCTCCCCTGGGATATACATATTACGAACAGGACCGGTGACAATGGGCAGCTCTGGCGGAGTCCCACATGCACTGGGAACAGGTCTGACTTACTGCCGGTAATGCGAACCAGACTCCCGCTCCGTTCATACAGGGACCTAATGGCCCTAAAGAGACGGCCCCGAACCCCATACTCCCAAAGCAGCCCTCATGGAGCACAGTGGGGGGACACAGTTGTAGGCCTTCTCCATGTCCACAAAACGTATGTAGACCAGATGGGCAAACTCCCATTCCCCCTCCAGCACCCTTATGAGGGTGAAGAGCTGGTCCTCCTGGTCCCCTCCTGATACACCGAACAGTTTGCCAGAACCTTTTCGAGGTTGATCAGAAGTTTTTGCTTTAGAAACCACCAGAGCTGTTTTTTGTCCTCCTTCAGCTTGATGGCTTCCCTCACCTCCAGTGTCCTAAATTGGGTTTGGGGTGACTGCCACCAACCAACCTGCAGCCCCAGCTCTGCACGGCCACCTCCACAATGGAGGCCTGGAACAATGTCCTCATCCTCCCCCGGCATGCAGTGGGCATTCTGCCGGAGGTGTGAGTTAAAGACTAGTGAACAGTGTACTCTGCCAGACGCTTGGTCCTGCCAGGTCTGTCCGCCTTTCTCCCCTGCCACCTGATCCAGCACACTACCTGGTGGTGACATCTATGCCCCTCTCTTCACCAGAGTGTTCAAGACATGTGGCCCAGATCAGACGACACGACTACAAAATCTATCCTCAACCTATGTGCTGCACAGTCCAAGAACCAAGTCCACTGTGGTTCAGATCAGGGAGGCCATTGTAACATTGTAATAGTATTGTATCTTTAGAACTAATCATGTTTGATGGTGTTAATAGAATAATCTACCCGTTATTTTAACAATTAGTTATGTAAAGCTAAAATATATGTAATATTTAAAACATTCCAGAATCACTGTAAGACAAAAAATAGGAGATACACATATAAAACCCAATGTGGCAAAAAAAGCATATAAAAGGGTGCGAGAAACAATTGGAATATGTACATTATCAGGTTTTTGTATAATCATTATGTATACTTCCAACTCATTGCTGGTTCAACGAGAAGATCAGTTTTTAGGGGTTTTCTTTTAATTGCAGAAACGACACCATGTGCTCCAGACCGTTCATCCGTCCCCACTGTCTGCACACCGTGGCTTCTTAGGATGTCACCATTTCTCAAAGACCAATGAGCTGCTGGAGAAAGCAGGGAAGACGCCCATAGACTGGAAGGCACTGTGAGTCGAGTCAACATGGATTGCTAAGCTGGTTCGTTCAAAATAAGCTCATGTCTTCTTTTTATTTTTTACATGTTCAATAGTTTTACACTAGTTTCATGGTGGAGAAACGCTGAGTAATGTGTCTTTGTCTTTCGCTTTTGTTTATGTTCAGTTTTCCCATTTCATCTACAAAACCAGTGTTCTTTTTGTGTCTTTTTTTGTAAGTAACTGTTTGGAGGGGTGAGTGTTTAGTCGAGACTTATACTGTTGCACTTTTTTTTACAACACTGTTAGAAAGAACAGTTCTATTAATAAACATCTTTTAATATACATTGTGTGACCGCGCTAATTTTTTTAACACCTTTTAACAGCAAGGGAATGCTTATGATGAGGATTGCTAACTGGCTGTATTGCTTATTTTATAGCTTAATAAATTGCAAATAAAAAAACAATCAAACACACTGGAATTCAAGAGGCAAAAGGAAAATCTGGTCTCTGAGATTTGTAGCGCGTACCCTAAATGTCAGATGGGGTTAAATATGTTTTTATAAGACATAATTTAATACCATTGTTTAAGTGTTCAATTTCCATAATATTTACAAATCTTTCAAATTACCAAAGTATGTTTCCTAATTCAACTGGCACTTCCTTACGTAGATTAATACATAAACCAGAAATAAAAATAGCGCTCCAGTGTAAAATCATAAACCAGAATGAATCATTCATAATTTTTAAATTATGTTTGAGTTTGAGACCTCTATGACCAGATGATTCTTCCAGTTTGAAGCAAACAAGACTCGTCTTCACTTGCCTTGAATTCTCTTTACACTGGACTTGACCTTGGAGTTGCTGCTGTTTTTATATACGTTTTGTATTTGGTTGGTGGATCGGCTCTGTTGATGGAACTCTTCAGTATCTCACATGGTCTTGTGGTGTAGCCTGTGGCCAGTGTTACACACCAAGAGTGAAATGCATCAGTGTTAGAGTAAAGTGGTCAGGTGTGAACACCACAGCACAGCACACAGCGTGAACAGTGTGAAATTCTTTTTCTCTATTTAACCCATTCACTAAGTGAAGCAGGGGGCAGCCACCAACGAGGGGCTCCGGGGAGCAGAGTGTGCGGACGGTACCTTTCTCAAGGGAACCTCAGTGATGACAGTAACGGTGTTGGGATTCAAACCAACAACCTTCTGATTCCAGGCCTTCTGACTCTGACTCCCTAACCACTAGGCCACCAGCTGGCGCAAACTTTATTGATCCCAGTGGAAATTGGTTAAGTAATGACACACAGACACAAGAAGAATATAAAGAAATAGTCTAAATAAATCCAATAAAAAAACTTAGAAAAACCCCCAATACGAAATACACTCTGAGGTGGGCTGGCGCCCCACCCAGGGTGAGTCCCTGACTCGTGCCCATAGGCGCCGGGTACCCACAACCCTAGTAAAGAATAAGAGATTACAGAACATGAATGAATGAAATACACTGATATACATAAATGCTGGGAATAAATACTATAGATAAGTAACACATTTGGATGAAATCTACCGAAACAAAGTACGTTATTGCACTTAGTAGAGAAATTAGATTCAGAGTGTAGAGAGCTTTGTACAAAACTTAGAATCCCTCGCTTTATGGCATCAGATTTTGCCCAGAATTTACAACCTAGAAGGGAATACTCTGTATCTGCACCATATAGTCGATTACCATGGGGAGTCATTTTGGCATGTGACCCAAAACTGTTGGACTTGAAACTAACTTATGATTGACGCTGTTGGGCAGTTCTGTCGGTAAACATTCATGTGAAACCTATTTTTACATAACACTCCTAATTATTTGTAAGTTTTAAGTAAATCTGTATCTAGTTCTTTCACATTTTACAGATTTATAATAATACCAGAAAACCTTAGTGGATGCAAATGTAACCAGAGTTGCATCTTTAATGTTTGAAAGTATCATAAAAGCTCTAATATGATAGGATAAGATGACCCTTTATTAGTCCCATGAGTGGGATATTTGAATTGTTACAGCAGCAAAGTGGACAGAACAAGAGAAGAAAGTAGAAGCAGCATAACCTATAAAACTATACAATAAAACATAATATAAAGGTCTCCACAATAGAAAATATTAAATAGTTTGTGTGTGTATATGATGCAGAGAAAATCTTCAGATGCCGCATAGCAGCAGAAAGTAAGGGAAAAAATCAGTAGTTTTACCCCTTAATCAGCCTTAATCTGTGGGCTGTCCCCCTTAATTTTCCTTAATTTCGTAGTGTGTGTACTGTAAAGTCTGTAATTACCTAATGAGTTGATTCAGCTGTGTCCTGCGCTGTCTGACCGCTGAATCAGCTTCTGTCTATTCTGGACCCTTGATACTGCATTTGTTCTACGTTAAACGATAATTGGCAAGCAGTTGTCGGTGCTGCATCTCAGAATCCTAGTAAATAATGAGAGTTTTTCCCATTATAGTGAGATTTTGGGAGCAGTGCTGATACATTCAAAAGTCATTTGTATATCCTGTGTACTGATCACAGAGTATCCTGAAAGTCTTTTATTGCCAAATCATTCACCAAGATTGATACTATGTGGACAAAAGTATTGGGACACACCTCTTAGTTTTTGATTGCAGGTATATAAAATTAAGCAGACCAAGACATCCTGGACCGCACCAAGCTTCCAACTTTGTGGACACAGTTTGGGGAAGAACCTTTTCTATTCTAGCATGACTGTGTCCCAGTGCACAAAGCGAGCTCCATAAAGACATGGCTGGATGAGTTCTGTATGCAAGAGCTTGCTTTGTGCACTAGGGCACAGTCATTCTGCAATAGAAAAGTGCCTTTTCCAAACACTGTGTCCACAAAGTTGGAAGCATGGCGTTGTCCAAAATGTCTCGGTATGCTAAAGCGTTAAGACATTACCACTGTCCTTCACTGGAAGCAAGGGGACTCCTTAATTCAGTGATTAAGAGTTGTCCCATATAGTATATTTTTAAAACGGGCCTGAGAACCTTACATGACTGCTCCTCCTATTGGTTCATTCGGTAGGTGGGCGTGTCTTTGGATCCCTTAGCCAATCGGTGCTCAGTCTTGCTCAGTCTTGCCTGTTCCTGTCCAGAGCAGAGTCTGCGTCTGTTTGTGTGTCTTTTAAGTTAAATAAGTACATAAAGAGGGGCCGTAAAGTGAAGCGGTTGGAGGAAGATGAGTTGTGAGAGTCATTGGCTTTGTGTCGAGCCCCAGGAGGAGAGAAAGAGCGTCGGAGTGAGGAGTTAACGACACTTTTAGACCGAGTCAGACTGAACAAAGAGGTCCTGAAATGGCCTCCACCAGCGCTAGAGAGATCCGAGCTCCTCGCAGGGCCCCGGCCAGCTTGAGGAGGGACCCGCAGCAGCAGGAAGACGACTCGGACGGCGAGGAGACCCTCCTAGGCCTGAAGAAAGGGGACGGACGGGAGCCCCAGATCATCCACAGCGGGCACTTCATGGTGTCCGCGCCTCACGTCGAGCACCCTCCGAAGAAAGGCTACGACTTCGACACGGTCAACAAACAGACCTGCCAGACTTACCACTTCGGCAAGACCAGCACCTCGCACCTCTCCATCGACGCCTCCCTTACCAAGCTCTTCGAGTGCATGACCCTCGCCTACAGGTGGGCTCCTCTCCCCTGGACCCCCGGACCCCTGGAGCTGGTCTCTGGGGCCGGTGTCGCAGTTATGCCCTAGATAGTTACCAAATATAGCCTTTTGCTCGAATAATCAGGCAAAATGGTCATTTTATACGTTACAGACGCACAGTGTTCAGTCAGAAGTGACAGGGTTAACACGACCCTCAAATCTTAGTTAAAGTTGTAAAACAACATCCAAAGTCGACCTGAAGTAAACTAACGTTAGCTGGCTAGCTAATACAGTTGTATGCTGAAACCATGAGTTTTAAGGTATAAATATCAGTCAAAATTGTTTTTATGCGTTAAAGAAGTAAAATGTTCAGTTAGAACTGATATACAGGATTAACCTGACCCTCAGGTCTGAGTAAAAGTTGTAAAACGACATCCAGAGTCGACCTGGAGTAAATTAGCCAATACAGTTTTATGCCATAAACAGTAGTTTTATGCTCGAAATATGTCAAATTTACCGTTTATCTATTAAAGAATGAAAAATGTTCAGTCAGAAGTACAGGGTTTAAATGACCTCACGTTTGCGTTAAAGCTGTAAAACAACATCCAGAGTCGTCTTTACGTAAACTAGATAAATCAACCACTGTTACTAAGACGGTTCCTTCACTTTGCATGGTTCATTTCCCTGTTAACTAACTGAAGTAAGATTAATTTAAAAGAGAACTTCTTCCATATTCATGGTCAGTGAGGATACATGTGTTAAGCAAAGTTATCCATCGACCAGCTGGCTTATCTTTGTTTATCAACAAGTCCAAGTGGAGAGACGAGACGTGTCTGGTCAGTTAGACTGTCAAGCTTAGGGTTTAACGGACGACTTATTTTTGGTTAAAACCTTTAAATAAACAGGTTTTAATCATCTAGGGCTTTGAATAGTCTAGTAAGCGGTGTGTTGAGTGAAGGAGATAGTGGTGAAACATCCCTTCAGAGATGTGGATGACTGAAAGCCTCCCCAAACTTATAGCTTTTTGTTAGGACTTTATAAAATTAAAAGTTCTTAGTTTCTGTCTTTAAAAACCAAGTTTTATCATTGGCGTGTGGATATTCAGTGCCTACTTATGGCATGTCGTTCATCAGAGTTAAATATCCAGTAATTAGTAGAGATCTGCTTGAAGAACAGTCACTGTATTTCACTACAACTTTCCTGTGAAGTTGCAGTATAAGACTGGCTCCAGCCCAAACTCTCTGTCCTGAGCATGTGATTTAAGTCACGAGAAAACAGTTTACTTCAGTGAAGGCATCGCTGTATCATTATGGTGCTCAGGCCCAATGCTGGCTGTTATTTATGCAGTAGGACAGAAAATCAGAGACACAGAAAGACACAAAAGAAGAGAGTTATATACACACACACATACATGCATACATATAGTACCAGTCAAAAGTTTGGACACACCTTCTCATTCAACGATTTCCTTTTTTTTTTATTATTCCCTACATTGTAGATTAATATTGAAAACATCACCTATTGCTCTGATAACAGCTTTGTACACTCTTGGCATTTTTTCAATCAGATTCATGAGGAATGGACCTGGAATGGTGTTTAATTAACAGGAGTTCTTCCTC
>JBBPCY010000039.1:1115715-1130074 GCA_037974405.1 Brachyalestes nurse | reverse complement strand
TCATTAAATAAGATGTGATTCAGGTGATCACTAATCAGTTCCTCATAAAGCAGAATGAGGTGCTTGTGTAGGAATTTTAACAGACACTGGCATGGAATGGTTTCATACTCATAGAGATGCTGATTTAAAAATAAAATGCAGTGTCTCTTTTTTTCAGCAGCACAATCGGATATAAAATTTAAACATCTTTTCTCTTCTCCAGCTGTATTGAAGTTTCAGTCTGCTAGCTAGGTCTTTCCATGATGATGATCTCTGTGCAGTGTTTGCACCAGGCCGATTATGTAACTGATAGCTGTTTTCTGTAGCTGCCAGCTGTTTTCAAGATTTGTGGTCTGGGGTTGTATTCGTCAAGCGGAACCTGTTGAGTATTTCGACTGGCAAACTGTAAGAAGTACAAGTACAAGTCAAAATGAGTCCACAAAATTAGTTAGTTTTTTTTTTTTGGAACATTGAATTCAAGCACTTGTTTCATTATAACTTTACATCACTAACTGAAGAGCTGATCATTAAGATTTATTAAAAAGGTTTGTTTGCAAAGTTGGCGGTTCACTAGCTCTAGTCGGAAGCACATTTTCTCTTTGAAGTCTTGTCCCTAACTAAAATGCACATGTGCAGTTTGAAGCTGATGAGTATTCTCCTTCTTGCCCCAAGTTAAAGTCATGCTTCTATGAGAAGAACACATATAAGCAAATGATAAAGTATTTGTATCATTAATTTAATATCTATGCTTTGGGTGTTGCTTGATACAAAATCCTGCATCAAATGTGGACAAAGTATTTAGAGATGATTTGTTGTTTCTGTAGCTAGCAGTTTGTAATGGACTTTATTGTCAATCAGGTCTCAGTCAAGGGAGGGCAGCAGTTGTTTTTTTGTTTAATATATTCATTGACCTATCTATTGGTTAATTGGTTGTTTGAGTGCACCGACTGTTTTCATCATCTGCCTCTCTCCTGATTTCTTCTTCTGTTACATTTTTACAGCATCTACATCATGAACTTGGTTCTGGACTGGATCAAGAATAACGGAGGCACAGAAGCCATGGAGAAACTGAGCCAACAGAAGTCTTCTTTGATCTACAATGTCATCAACAGCTCCAATGGATTTTACTCGTCAGTGAAATGACTTTTTACAAATGCAGTAATAAAAAGTTTTTCACTTTTTTACACAGCTTGTAAATTTCCAGTTGGTCCAAAATCAGTTGGAGCAACTCTGTGTTACTTGGTGCTTAATTTAATTGACTAGTGAATATTCTTGAATAGTGAAGGTTCTTGATATTTACTCTGAAGTAGATGACCAGGCGGAACATTTCTGTCATATATATACACTAAATTACAGATGCCCCGTTG
The DNA here is from genome assembly GCA_037974405.1 of Brachyalestes nurse. Taxonomy (NCBI): domain Eukaryota; kingdom Metazoa; phylum Chordata; class Actinopteri; order Characiformes; family Alestidae; genus Brachyalestes; species Brachyalestes nurse. The sequence goes on along the minus strand of JBBPCY010000039.1, from coordinate 1,128,728 downwards.
ATGTGGACTGTCGGAGCCGCATGAACCTTCCGTTCCGTGTTGGAAAAAGGGAGGGAGATGAAGCCCTGGAGAAGCTGTTTCTGGATGGGGCTTCCAAACTTGGAATGATTTCATTAAAAGGACACAGGTATTATACATGCTGCATTTAAACTCACATACAAAATAGAGTCACATTAGATTGTTTAAATTAAGTGTTGGATATATTTAATATGTAAAGTTTTTGTAAAAAATTCAGCACATACCATTTACTCTAACAATTACAATGTAAAATTACTGGTTATGTTGTTTTTGTTTTACTTCTACTGCAAACATCCACTTATAAATGGATACAAACATAATAGGGAAACAGTATTTAGACATTTAGACCCTGTTACAGTGTCGTTGTTGGCAATTACAACCTCTTGACGTCCTTGTTAAGAAGTTATGTTTTTTTGTACATTGTTCAATTTTGGCCCATCCCTTGTGACAAACAGTCTTCAGTTTCCACATTCATAAGGGACCCTCTGACGGACTTGTATTTTCAAAATCCCGCTTTGATTCAGGAGACTGGCTAGACCAGGGGTGTCAAACTCCGGTCCTTGTGTCCAGCGCAGTTTGATGGTTCTCCTCCTCAAACACATTCACTAAACCTGACAATTAACTGGTGAGGTGAACCAGGTGTTTCTGAGCAGGGAAATCACCAAATCCTGCTGGACCACGACCTTCCAGGACTGGAGTTCCACACCCCTGGGTTAGAACATACAAGCACTTTCACCTTCTTTTTCAGGAACCAGTCTTTAATAAACCATTCTTCCTGAATGTTTAGGTTTGATCTCTTACAGAAATGGTCTTCAGGTTCATGGCTAGTCACTGTCTCCTCTAATATCTCTAATGCATTGTTTCATTCATATTTCTTACTGTGTGCAATGCTTCAGTACTGGCTGCAGAGAAGCAGCCCAATGTGATGCTTTCACCTTCTTACTTCACTGTGGGTGTGGCACCCTTGGGGTTATAGACACAGTCAACCTTCCTGGGGTCTGAATTATTGAAGACTTCTGTTTTTCTTCTGTCTGACCAGAATATATTGTTTGAAAAGATTTCTGATCTTACCAAACCAACTGCACTGACTGGGATGTTTAAAGGGGACATATGCAAAAATAGGTCTATAGGCTATACAAAACATGTATACACACAACTTCATGAAGTTATTTGAACAAAATCGCTTTCACATAAAGAGATCTCACCAGCTTTATTCTTGACAGTTTCAGTCCCTTTACCCTCTACTGCCGAAATGGTGATATTGCAGCCTGGATAGCAGGATTTAAGGTGGAACGAAACTGATTGCTGCTGGGACACGGCTATAGAAAATGAAATGGAGCCACGCAGTTCTTTTGTTTTCTTTAGCTGGGAGAAAGTGTAGGGATTTATGTTGTTTTTTGCAGCAACAACAACAACACTTCATGTATGACTTGCCTTTGCCTGTATCCATGGCACTCAGCTTCTTATGCGTGCTCGTAAAACCAGCAGACAAAAAAATTCAACTAATCTAGTGGGTGGGGTCTTGACAGATGAGGGGCGGTTCTATGCAAATGTCCCTTATTGTGACGTCAGAAAAAGGGAGCCGTCCAAGCGGCTCATTTTGAAAGAGTTTGAAGCTATTAAGAATAAAGCTGGTGATATCTCTTTATGTGAGAGTAATTTTGTACAAAGAACTTTATGAACATGTTTTGTAAAGCCCATAGACCTATTATAACTTGTTTTTTTAAAAAAGTGAGTTTTGCATAATATGTCCCCTTTAAGATCTGGGCAGGCATTTGAGTGCTTTTTAATAATTCTGTCATTGTGAACTTTCATAATGCTCCTGTACTTACACTGCTGTTAGTTGTGCAAAATCTTCCCAACCAATGGCTGCATCTTTAACAGTAACCCTGGTGTCTAAATACTTTTTTCCACCAGTTTGGATTGAAAATATGCACAAAAAGTACATTTAAATAACAGTAGTGTCTGAAAATTTGCTTCCCCTCACAGAAGCTGGGGAAAATGATTAAATTTGTAATCTTTCTAGCTGTCTGGGCATAGAGATGTTTGTAGCCTTCCAAAGGATACAAATATCCGAAGGTAGTGGCTCATCTATTTATTTATTTATTTATGTTTTGACAGATCCGTTGGTGGGATACGAGCTTCTTTGTACAATGCAGTGACTTTGGAAGATGCCCAAGTTCTCTCTGCCTACATGAAGGAGTTTTTGAGGGATCATCAACAGGAGAAATAGACCAAGTTATGTTTACAGATTACCTCGACCACTAATACCAGTTCTCATATTTGCAGCAAGTAGATTGTAATGAAACATTGCAATAGTTACAGTAATGTAGAATTGCGTAATTAACCTTCCTTGTCCAATAAGATTGTCTTTAAACACTAATGTTGTTTGACATCGTTATAGTTGACTTTACACTAACAAACAGTTTGCCTGGAATAGATGTTTGGTTATTATTCTCACTATTCCTAAACTGTGTATAAGCTGATAAACTAAGTTTTCTTATTTCCCCCAGTAACAATGTGCCTTAATGTTTGAATATGAACGTATATGTATGAGTATGTATCTGTCATTTTACCCATACACTTGTGCGGTATAGTTTGTGTTGTACACTTGAGCGTCTTATTATGTGGACAAAATGGTTAACAATTAGAAAATTAAAGTGCCTGTTTGTACCTCACAGTTTTATTGTTTTCCAAATCTGTTTTTTATTAACCAGTAAACTTTTTCATCTTTTAGATAAATTCATTATCTTGAGTCAAGCAAGTAACCTATGAGGTTTTAAGAGAAAATATCACAAAATTATGGCAACAAACTAGCTTGTAACATCAGTACCTCCCTCGTGTTCTCATGGCAGAATGCAATCTAACCCTCACAGCTGTATGTTAAAAAAAAGAATTGAAGCTATTAATGCAGCAAAACGTCCTATTAAGACCCTTGATTTCAGAAGGAGATTGGATGAAAATGTCTTCAAAGTTGACGAAGTATTTTTAGGTTCATTCTTGAAGATAAGAAGGCTATGTTTATTCATGAATTTAGACTGTAAACTTGATCTGTTGTGATGATGTATTGTGGACACTCAACCTTGACAAAAATGGATATTACATATTCAAACACTGGTTAGAACTAAGTGCACAACTGAGACACCCTCCCAAGCCTTGGGTACCTTTTAGTCTCCTTTAAAGAAGCTTTCGGAACCAAAGTTTGGTATGATCTACGTTAGCATAGCAACACTCCATGACTTTTGTTTGGCATGAAATGGTGTCGTATATTTATATTTTAGTGTATTAACCTGGCAAAAGTGTACCCTTATAGTCACGTCTGAACAATGTGATATTCTTTCTCTGCATTTAACCCATTCACCAAGTGAAGCAGGGGGCTGTGTACCTTTGTAACACATAGTAAATACTTTAGAGCAGAGGTTCTCAACCACTGGGCCGTGGTCCGGTATCAGTCTGTGAGGCATCTGGTACTGGGCCTCACAGAAAGACAGAATAAAAAATATTTTATTGATCATCAGAGTCTGAAAGATCTTTTATTTTGAAGGGGGGGGAAAAACGATCGTCTTGGTCACATAATATAGTCCATCAAAAGTTTAGCCCACAAGCTAGAAAACATAAGTAAAAAACAAACACACTTTGTAGTTGTATCTGTTTCTATTGTTTTACATCGAACTGGTCTGTGGCGCAAGGTTTAAGATACAGTGCGTAATTGGGAGACACTACTAACGGGCATTTGACAGACTAAAGATTGTCCACAAGGGGAGAAATTTGCACTCTGTGTGCCTAAAAGGAAAAAAATCTCCACCATCAAGATCTCATGAACACTCATGATTGCAGTCACGAATTGTGAAAATAAGACCAAAACACCTCTTTTAAATGTAAATGCAGGGTACATTTGATACTCTCTGCTGCAGAACAGCACAATGAACAAAAACAGTCCTGTTTAATGGCATTGCATTTAAATCCAGACTTTAATATGGACTTGGTCCCCCCCTATGCAGCTATAATAGCTTCCGCTCTTCATTAAAGGCTTTCCACAAGATTTTGGAGTTTCTGTGGGGAATCTGCCCATTCATTCTGTAGAGCATTTATGAGGTCATTCAATGATGTTGGACAAGAAGGCAAGGCTCGCAATCTCCATTCCATCTCTTCCCAAAGGTCTTGGATGGGGTTGAGGTCAGGGCTCTGTGTGGGCCAGTCAAGTTCTTACACACTGAACTCTAGAAAATAGAAAAGGGCCTTCCCTAAACTGTAAAAGCAAAAGGACATTCAAGTAAGAATTTAATTGTATTATGTACACATGACAATAAAACTTTGAATCCTTGAATCCTGGAAGCATGGTACTGTCCAAAATGTATGCTGAATTTGGTATGCTGAATTTAAGATTGCCCTTCTCTGGAAGGGGCCCATCCCAAACAGGTGTCCCAATACTTTGGTCCATTTAGTGAGTACTGGAAAAGACAGAACTCTTTTTTAGAGCAAAAATACTGTTATCTTTCTGTGGTCTACACATTACAATTTCGTGATAAACAGGGTTTTAATCTTGCAACAAAGTCGCGTGTACGTTTATTTTATCGTAAACCTAATACAATCCCTCAAAAATGAAACGTTATGTAGAAACACCACCAGCCCAGATTATCTTCACATCCATCTTTCGAAAGCCTGAGTGGACGTGTCGAGCACACTAATACGGGTGCTGACTGGCTCATTGAGCTGTCGATCAAGCGGACGGCCAATTACGTCGGGGTTTGTTGTTGCTGGGTGCTGGACCGTTGGCTGTTTACGTTCAGTCAGGAGAACTTTAACAGCCCAACATGTCTGCCTCCATAGTGAGAGCGACTGTGAGGGCGGTCAGCAGGAGAAAAATACTTGCCACTAGAGCAGCTCTGACGCTGGTGAGTGTTTTAACGAGAACACATTTAAAAAATTAGCTATCTAAATCGCTTCGCGGTCCTTGGCGGGCGGGAGGAGGGCCGTGTTAGCAGGCAGGCTAACCTTCCCCAGGTTACCTAACTTTCCAGCTACTTCTGTGACATGCTAACGGCTAATTAGCCTTAGCTACGCCTCTGTTAGGATTATCGCGTAAAATTAAGCCTCTTTAACTGCGTTACTAGCAAACTACACTCTGTTCTGTTGGATTAATGTAGCCTTAGACATTAAGTATGGTATAATGTGCTAGTTTCTCAGTCCTGTATGTGTTTACTCCTGCAGTCCGAACCAGATCTGGATTAGCAGGGTTTAACCTTAGTCAAGCACTTCACTAATGTCACTTTGTAAACTATGTAAATGTATGTTAAAGTAAAAAGTGGACCGTTTTAACTGTTGATACAGCAGGTTTTCTTCAAAAGACGTTAGTTGACTTAAGCGCAAAAAGGTGACTGTAACTGCCACTTTACTTTTCAGATGGTCAATTTTTTATACAGTAGGTTTTTGTATAGGCCTTAAAGAAGAGATATAGAGATATAGCCTCGAGATAAGTAACGTTAGTTGACTTCATTACAAAATGTGACTGTCTTTGTGAGTGTAATGTATAAAAATGCCTTTTTGGGAGGGTAGGGTTTCTCTTCAAGAATGACAATGGACCTGTTTGTACAACCATTCACAAGGTCTAGATCTGTTCAGCTGGAAATCAATGGTCAACCCAAGTGCCCTCTCATACACTATTTCTTAGTCTTAAATACTTTATGGGAGCTGATGGTGCCCTCTGAACATCACAAAAGATGGTATGATCTCTTAAAGAGCCAGATAAATCCTAAGCCAGCGCAGAAATTGAGTTTCAGTGACAGTTCATTTTTTGCACCACAGTGTAGTCCATGGATAGTTAACATGTCTGGGATTCCTGTCCATAAAGAATAAACTTATCCTGGTTTTGAAACTGTATTTTAATTTAATTGTAGGTGACTAGGGCAGACAAAATCTCTGATGCGGCTAGATTTTGTGTTACCATACCCTTTAAAGTGTTCTTTCACTAACCACCTTTCTAAGGCATATATTTTGTCAATTTTGACACCCAGGTCATTCTAATAAATTTGTGACAAGCAACATCGGAGCAACCAGCTTTTAAGAGATTGACATCTAATATTTTATTTCTCCTTTAGACACCTTCAGCTGTGAATAAAATCAAACTACTTTTACAAGACAAACCTGAATATGTAAGTAATGTTGTCAGATGTGGTAATACTTGCGTGAGTTTCATTTTATTTTTAAATTTTTTGGGTTCATTTTTTAATGTAATATGTTTGCCATGTCTAGATTGGGCTGAAGGTTGGTGTTCGGACCAGAGGCTGCAATGGCCTCACCTATACCCTTGACTACACCAAAGAGAAGGAGAAATCAGATGAAGAAGTGCTTCAAGATGGTGAGTGATAGAGTAATAGAGGTTAAATAAATGAAATTGAAACATCTGGATTTTTGTTGGGGGTTTTTTGTATTTTTTTTTTTCTGTAAAAAGTCAGTCTAGTGATTGTGCTTTGCTTTTTAAAAAAAACCTTTTTGCCATTTGAATGTTTGCATTTGTAAACAAATGGTTATTAAATGTTACAAGAAGAAATTACTTAAGTAAATTTGACTTGTGGTGGATCGTTTTGTTTTAGTGCATTATCCTTGTGTCTTGGTTAGGGATGGAACATTCACATATTTATCAGTTTCTCAGGATTTACCTTTTATAGGTGCAAGTATTGAACTTTGCCTTTTTTTAAGAACTGCTGACAAAATTTCTCTGAATTTCCAAATAAAAATATTGTTCTTTAAAGTATCATTTAAAAAGAAGTGACAAAACATCAAAATAAGAGATGCAGCGTTTACAGAACTTGAAAAATTCAAAGAAAACAAATCTCTTGTTCACTCTTAAACAAAATGGCAATAATTACCTTTGAGGAACTTCTAGGAGTGTTTTACCATCCAGCTGGTCTCATTGTGAGAGGAGAGTGTTGATTACAGCAGTGTTTTTATACTTTTCCCCATTAAATAAGATGTGATTCAGGTGATCACTAATCAGTCCCTCATAAAGCAGAATGGGGTAGGAATTTATCAGACACTGGCATGAAATGGTCGCCATACTCCTAGAGATGCTGATTTAAAAATAATTTGCAGCGGCCTCATTCTTTTTTCTAGAGCTGTATACCTTTTCTGTCTGTAGTAAAATGTACACAGTGTGTTTTACAGATACGATGCATGCAGTTTCAGCAGTAAATAAAAAACAGCCCATCCCAGTATCACTGAACAGGGCATGGCAGTGAATTGCCATGCTATATTTCTCTTTTTCACCATTTGTGGAGGAAGTCATTGTGTGTGATATGTGTGTGTGTGCTTTTCTCACCACAGGAAGTATAAGTGTCATCTCACACAAGCACAATTTCTTCTAAGTGAACTATTACACACTTTTTTAGAGTGGATGTGTGCCCGACCCTGCTGTGTGTTTAGGGCTGTTGTTACGGCAGGTTCAAGTTCAGTTGAGTAACCGAATGTCAAAACCGCCCCAACAGGTTCCTTAACTGAATATAGGATTTGAACTGTCTACCCATGCGCTCCGGGCCAGCACCACAACCAGTCAGACAATCAATTCTATATCTGTGTCATTACTAGTTGTAGGGTTTAGGTAGGAGTTCTATGCTGAAATGCACCTGTTGACCATGAAACAAATCTAATATTGTACTCATAGCCAAAATAAACACACTTCTCTGCAGTAATATAATGAATGTCAACACATTACAGTGGATATCAGGCCACAACTGTCCCATCTGGGCTCCAGCCACAAGGGTGTACTTTAGTAGGCACTGTTTTACAGAGTGCTGGTAAAAAATCCCATTCAAATCAATATGAAAATTCAGAGCTGAAGATTTGGCATGAAGCAAAAATGAAAGCATGCAGGTCAGGTGGACTGGGGTCCCTAGGTGTGTCTGCCAATTAATGGACTGGTGAACTGAGTTCCACATGAAGAGAACTCCAGCACTCCCCACGGTCCCACAGATAAATGGCTCAGATAACGGATGGATGGATGGATTTTACTTTATTAAGCTACATGTGCTGCATTTATGTAACACCCGAACTGTGGCCACATTTCATGAAGGAAGCGATTTGCTTCACAGTTATGCAAATGATTGAACAAGTACCAAGAATCGTGAAGAAACTAGCTGAAAGTAAACTTTCTTTATCCATTTGTAGAGGAAAATACTGTTTAACCAACTAGCCAAAAAGAATCTTGACTGTGGCTATCACTCAAACATAGCAGATCTATGATGGACCAAATATTTGGGAGAAGGCAAAAACCAAAGTGATCTCAGTATTAAGTAGTCAGTTAATGATGTTGGAACAGACCAGGTGTATGTAAAACTAACGTGACTAATTCAGTGTTGTTGTTTCAGCATGGCTTTGTGTCTAGTAGCTACAATAGTCCAGCAGCAGAGTATCCCGAAAAAGAAAACTTGATCCTAATAAAAGGCCTAATGACATTAGAAAGCTAGATGAAGCTCCGATATAAACAGTCAAATTAAGCCACTGGGCGGTCATACGGGTACTCCCACTCTGTGCTGTAAAACAAAAGGTTATCTATGGACATAATGGAGATACATGTCATGTTTTCTGGTAATAATGCAAAAAAGTCATGCTAAACCTGTTCCTATTCATATTCTGAATAGAAGTTGCAATATATTAAGAAAAACTGGACGTTTTTCTCTGAGTCTCAAAAAACAAGAACTTCAAAAATGGAGTTTCCCCTGCGATCGGAAGGCCATGGGCTTGAATCCCAGGACTGCTAGTGGCACCACTGAGGTACCCTTGAGCAAGATACCGTCCCCACACACTGCTCCCTGGGTGCCTCCTCATTGGTGGCAGCCCCCTGCTTCACACTGCTGTGGTGTGTTTACACGTGACCATAAGGGGACACCTTCGTTTAAAAATCATTGCAAGTTTAGAGAGGAAATTATGTGCCACTGAATAAGTAGTGTGCCCTCTGTCACTAGTCTGTATTAATATGTTCTGGTCCTGCATTAACACCTGCATGTGGGCATGTTCTCTCTCTCTCTCTCTCTCACACACTCACACATGCTGAAGGCATCCTGGATATTCCCTGCAATTCCCAGAACCTCAGCCTGGTGTTGTTTTACCACAGAAATTCGTATCGTATCTAACTGTATTCAATTCTAAATTCTGATTGTAACATGTTTAACCCGTTAATGTTTGTTTCATACTGAATACTGAATTATTAACACTAATTGATATTCATAGTACATGCTGAATAAGTCATAGTAGTTACTTTACGAATACTGAATAAGTGACCGAATTCAAGTAGTTACTGAATACATTTCAGTCTCCATACAATAACAGAGCAAAGAGCAAAGTGACTCACCTCAGTGCAAAGTGCTGAATGGTGGCGACTTCTCTGTGTGTGTGTGTGGATCCAGCCGGGTTAGTCCGCTCCAACAGGTGTGTATTCACCACATTGTCTCGTCGACACCAATGCCCCGTCACTTTCTCTCTTTCTCTTTCACTCTCTCTTTAGCTCTCTCTGACGTGTTAACCTTTATATCAGTGTGCACAAGTTAAACTCTTACTGCTGTTTTCTCTTTCTGCCTTCTTCCCCTCCCCGGTCACTGTTCCATGACTGTTCAAATATGTGTGTGTGTGTGTGTGTGTGTGAGAGAGAGAGAGAGAGAGAGAGGGAGGGAGAGAGAGTAAGAAGGGTTGGTATGTTGCTTCTCCTTTTGCTTTGAGGAAGTACTCACACTACAAGAGAACTGAAGCGGACTTTGAAACACACAAAACACACTCATCACATCACATTTCCTCTTGTTGCCGATGTTTATCGCTTCAGGTGCCGCACCACACTACACCACACCCTGCCGCAGATGTATCTTCACAGGACCAAAAGCATAGGAAACTGACATATGTGCAAAACCGTTTTATTTATGCTACCATGAAAAAAAAAACTTATTGACATAAGTCCTGTCCAGCCTACAGCAGTTGAGCCCTGCCCACCCATACTGAAGCTATAAAGAGTATTTCAGCCCAGGCTGATTTTTCATTGAGACACAATATTCAGCAGATATCACATACATTATATGGACGAAAGTATTGGGACATGTGGCCATTACACCAACACGGGCTTTAGTGACATTGCATTCAAATACATAGACTTTAATATGGAGTTGATCCCCATTTGCAGCTATAACAGCTCCCACTCTTGTTTGAAGGCTTTCCACAAAATTTTGGAGTTTCTGTGAGAATTTGTGCCCATTCATTCTGTAGAGCATTTATAAGTTCAGGCACTGATGTTGGACAATCTCTGCTCCAGTTCATCCCAAAGGCCTTGGGTGGGTTGAGTAGGTTGAGCTCTGTGCGGCCCGTTAAGTTCTTCCACATTCAACTGTGTCAGCACATGGCATTGTCCAAAATGTGTTGGTATCCTGAAGCATTGAGATTTCCCTTCACTGGAAGTAAGACCGCTACTGATATGAGTCATCATTCTCAGCACAGCATTTATGCTGACAGTGTAGTGGGTCTTGGTATAAGTAGTTTTGTCCATACTGTGTAAATCAGTCTTAAATCAGGGAAAGCACAAAAATAGGCATAGACGGGGGTTCTCAGGACTGAGATTGCGAAAAATAAAAGTGAAACTGGAACCATGGGGTTAGAGGTAAGTCATGCAGCAGCATGCTAAATAGGCTGTAAAAGCTTTTAATGCTAATTAACTACATGTGTTTGCTGGCTTTCAACATTTTGGGTAAAGGAGGGAAACTCTTTTCAAACCTCATGAAGGTGTTTCACTTTCAGACTCAGTGATACCTTCAGATTTCTGTGTTGACAAAAATGTAGACTTTTGTTTGCAGGAGTTGTAGGGATAAAGAGGATTATGGTAGGCAATGTGCAAACACACAGCTGAACAAGGTCAGTGAGGACATTTTACAGCACAGGGTGAAGGAGGAAGTTGATAAGTAAAGAGAAAAGGAGTGTCTGAACTCAAAAGAATCACTACAATAGGTACATAACTGACTCTCTGCTGATTTAGTTTTTAATCTTTATGTCTCTACTTTCATTACCATAATTTGTTGCTGTTGACAACATTTAGCACAGAGGTGTATGTGTATGAGGCCCATGTGTTTAGTGCAGTCAGATATTGTTAAATGTATATTAATATTAAATTTGCTTGGATAAAAAACATTTTATACATAACATTCTATGTAAAAGAAATCATTTTAGGATTTAACAGGTGGAGACTTAGCATCTTGCTATAGGCTATCAGCTCATCTTGCTATAGGCTATCAACACATTGGGAGAAGAGTTGTACGGAAAGTTTATCCACACTTAAAATATTTGGGTTTAAGCTGCTGTTTGTTGTTCTTGCTCTGTTTGCATCCAAAATTTTAGGCCTAAATAAAAGCCTGATTTGTCACCATTTCCCAGAAAAGCACCAGTTAAGCTAAAAGTTCCAGTAATCAGAACTCAAAAACTGTAGCCTACAAAGCAAGCTGACAGCACAAATCTGAACAAACTGAAATAAGACATTCAGGGTCGGGTTCCAGATCAAATCTAAGCCTAGACGAAAGTGATTTAAAATTCTCGATGGACACTGAAATTTAGTCCAAGATTAGGCTAATTCTGTATCTGGGAAACGGCAATGTTGCACTAAATAGTTATGGAACGGTGTTACTGTGTTGCTAGTAAAGTAAGATTAGAATGGATGACATCTAAACAAAGAACAAAATAACTATCATTCTTTTATTAATGCCTTTATTATTATTCCCCAGTCTAAGTACACTATATGGACAAAAGCACTGGGACACACTCCTTAATTTCTGAATTCAGGTGGCCCCTTACTTCCAGTGAAGGGTAATTTTTTTGTGGAAACTTTGTGGACACAGTTTGATGAAGAACCTTTTCTTTTCCAGCACAAAACAAGCGCCATAAAGTTCAGTGTGGAAGAACTTGACTGGCCACACAGAGCCCTGACCTTAACCTCATCCAACACCTTTGGGATGAACTGGAACGGAGATTGAGAGCCAGACCTTCTCGCCCAACATCAGTGCCTGACCTCATAAATGCTCTACAGACTGAATGTTTGAATGCAGTGTCATTAAAGTCCCCGTTGGTGTAGTGGTCAGGCGTCCCAGTACATTTGTCCATATAGCGTATATGGGAAAGGAGAGGATAACGTAAAAAGGTCACTTATAGTCATGTGTGAACACACCACAGCACACGGTGTGAGCAGTGTGAAATTCTTTCTCTGTATTTAACAGAAGGCAGCTGATGACACAGCGTTCAGGGAGCAGTGTGTGGGGACGGTACCTTGCTCAAGGGTACCTCAGTGGTTCCCCTAGCAGTCCTGGGATTCGAACCCATGACCACCTGATCAGAGGAGCAACTCCCCAACCGCCAGGTCACCAGCTGCCCCAGGGTTGAAGTCCAGTCCTTTCCCGTCAGCTGCTTAGAGTAAAGCAAACGTTAATGCGCTAAGCAACACCAAGTTTTCAGTGGAAAGATGCAGGTATAGTGAAAAGCCTTTGTGCTATCAAACATTTCAACAAATTCTAGAAAGCAAGTTAAAACACCCAGTATGTTTTTTTTTATTCTATCTCTTAAATAAAGCATTACATTAATATAGACAGAAAAAGGTAAAACATTTAATGATAATTTTGCACTGTATGCACTGACAGATTATTTGTAAAGAGAGTATTTCATAAAACAAATGTCAAACGGCTTGTTCTGGAACCTAAAGCCCAGACGACAGTGACATGTTTTGAAGGAGGAGTCTGTTGTGTGCCTCAGAGTTTCTTCCTGGGGGGAGAGCCAGCGACAGAGATGCCAAATCCAGGTCCTGGAAGGAAAAAAAAACAATACACAATCTGATTTTTTTAAAGAACAGTGGAAAACTCTTTCTTCTCCACTTCCATCTTGATTATTCAGCAGACCAAAACATTCCGAACAACGCCATGCTTCCAACTTTGTGGACCCAGTTTGGGGAAGAACCTTTTCTATTCCAGCATGACTGTGTCCCAGTG
>JBBPCY010000039.1:1102354-1115615 GCA_037974405.1 Brachyalestes nurse | reverse complement strand
TTATACTTTTCCTCATTAAATAAGATGTGATTCAGGTGATCACTAATCAGTCCCTCATAAAGCAGAATGAGGTGCTGGTGTAGGAATTTAACAGACACTGGACTGGAATAGTTGTCACACTCATCGAGATGCTGATTTAAAAATAAATTGCAGCGGTCTCATTTTATTTCCAGACTAAAATCACCTCTCCAGCTGAGTTAAGAAACACAATGAGTTGTGATTGGATTAGAAATAAAATTGGCAGACTAGCAGTCTGTGAAAATGCTTAACTTTACTGTACATGTAATGTAGCGTATTTCATATTTATACCTGCTGGGGTGTGATGGCCAGTGCATCCTCACATAGCCTACAGCTGATTACCTCATTGTGAGAGAAAGTAAACAGACAATAGTAAATAAGATTAGAGCTGAAACTGATGAAGTCATGTTAGGTTGCTTACTTTTCTTGAAAGGTTGGTGATATGCCAGTGGATAGAATGTCACTAATATTGACTATATTGATGTAAATACATTGGAGGTTTTAGGATTGAGCTGTTTTGCTTCCAAAAAACATTGAATAAATTGAGGGTTTATTATTATAACTGATAAATTGCAAACCCATTGTTTTCCTGTGATTAAAGGATATCCAAACAGTGATAGTAGTTTTAAAAAACTGGCATCTAAAGTTATTAACCAATAATTTGAGTATCTGTGCACATCCCTAATATTTATAGAAATAGTATAGAAGCTATATATTTTTTTCACCATCCTACATTCGTACAGTATGACGTCCCACTTCAGACTCACTTTTAAGCTGGTCCTGTGAAATGGGGGAATGGTACAGTCTGCATTACTGTTTATGTACTTCATTAATTGATCTGTTTTCATGGTAGGTTTAGCTGCTATACTCGATGGGTGGTCAAGTTTATATTACATAACTTTGATTCAGGATTTTAATATTAAGTCTTTTTAAACCAATTAGATAGCCAGCTGATGTTTCTTAGATTTGCCTTTTAAAATAGCCTTATAATGTACGTTGTTCAATAATCGTCGTTTTCTTTGGTTCTTGGTTTTATGATGAAATGTTTTATTTAAAATGATCAAGCATTCACATTATTAGGGCCAGCTGTAGTCATTGCATTTAGTTTGTTATTGTTGTTCTTAAGTTTTATTGTTATTATTTTTATAGTTTGAAGTTGACACCCCTTTTCCTTCTACAGTTTTTAGTTTTCTTGTACAAACATTGATCATTTTATGAAATAAAAAAAAAGATGTTTTGGTTTAATTAAAATTAATCAGCCAGTGAATGTGGCTATGTGTGCTTTTCCCCACCTGTTTCAGGGGAGAGTGCTTCGCTCCACCCATTTTCCTGTCTTTAACCATAAATGACTTGGTAATAGACAGGGAGTTAATACCCCCTCAGTGAGTCAGGGGTCAAACACGGCACAGTGAGTGAAGAGAGTAAGGTTTGAGCAATTTTTGTGCCCATAAAAACAGGTTTCAGTGTCTCCATATTCTAGCAGCTACACAATCACAGGCTCACACCTGAATTCCAGTTAGTGTGCAAGCTTTCAAAACATAATGTGAAGTTATTTTAAGAATAGCCTTGGTTACCACAAGATAATCTAAACAAAATGACAGTAAATGCAGCGTGTGAGCCCCGTTCTGCATTAAGCATGTTCGTGCTGTCTTTTTCAGGTGTGAGAGTTTTCATCGAGAAGAAGGCTCAGCTCACCTTGTTGGGCACAGAGATGGATTTTGTTGAGACGAAACTGTCCAGCGAGTTCGTGTTCAATAATCCCAACATCAAAGGGACGTGTGGTTGCGGGGAAAGTTTCAACATCTGAACCTCTCTGCATGCCCCGCCACTCCTAGAGCACCTTTTCCTGTCCTGCGTTGTACCATTCTGTTGGGCTCGTCCAGCCTCATTCCCAGAACCAACATCAAGAACCACCTTGTTGCCTATATGGCAGTCAAAGACTCAGACATGAGAGATTACTGTCAGAGCAAAAGAGACACAAACTAAGCTGAATGCCAGTCGGTAAACACCTGTTAGCTGTGCTTGGTCATTTTCAGACAGTTGGTTGCACCACAAGAAGGTCCAGTCATGTGTCAGGAATGAGTCATGTGGGTCAATATGCACCGTCTTGCCAAGAATGGGTGAAATGAGGGCTGTTGTACATTCATTCTTTAGTTAAAAAACGATTTAGACATGCGTGACGCTGACCTATTTGCTGTGTTTTTGGTGAGCTTCATTGACATCTTAATGGAACCTAAGCGAATGAGACAGAGACAGTATTTGGTCACTTTATTAAGTCCATCTATCTTGTATCTGCATTCACCGTCCAATTTATCTGCTCCGCTTACTATATAGTTCCATTTTGCTCACTCTTAACCAGAGTTCTTCGACCCATTTTTGTGCTATATAGAACTATTCTTTTAAAAAGTCTTCTTTAAAGTGCCATCTCCATCTAGTTCTCCATCTCCATCATAATCAGGAGTACCACCCACTCAAACACTTCACTTTTTATTTTTGTTAATGAGCTGTCTGGAGAACCTTTTAAAGGTATGGCATGATGTCAAGGTTCTTTACCATAAAATGATTACTAAACCCTCGCATTTCTCAAGAAAATGGTTCTTTTAAGAACCTTCGATCTAAAAATTGTTCTTTGAGAAGCCAAAAATGGTTTTCCCGAGGTGTCATGCAGCCTTATTTTGGGACAGGACCACCACTGAGCAGATATTATTTGGATAATGAAATGTTCTCGGCCCATTAGTGTGATATATGTGCCCGGTAAACACACTACCATCTCCACTACCCTGTGTGTCACTGCTGTTCTGGGAACGGTTCATTACCCAAGCAACACCTGCTCGTTAGTGATCCTGTGAGGGTCCCGACCATTGATGATAAAGGGGGGCTCTAATAAATGATGCAGAGAAACAGACGGAGTTCAGCCCATAACTAAACTACAAAGTGCACCTATATGGTAAATGGACCTGGTAAAATCGTGTAGATGCAATGTACTAATGAACAATACATTTAGAGTACCGATGAAAACATTTCACAGATACTGAGAAATTCAACCTGCCAACCGTCAGGCTCCTTTGAGATACAGGAAAACTGCCCATGTGTTTAAATTCTTTTGTTATTAAGTGATGGATTCAACTCTCAGCACAGGAAGAGGTAATATTTTAAAGAGTGTCATTTGATGCTGCTCAGTCTGTGTGAAATATTAATCTGTTTGTAAAAACTGAAGATGGTGTGTGTGTGTATATAGAAAGAATCTAAAAACCCTGTCTTTTAACGCACAATAAATGTACAGTTATACGCATAAATTCTGGGTTTTGGTTCTTGATTAATATATGGAATCCCCTGGTATTGCCCTGTTGTGTGATTGCATTTTTGGTTGAAGTAGTCCTTGCAATGACAGCAGAGGGGTGGGCAACATGCCAGGCAAGAATGTGTCACAATGCCAACAAGAGTCTTCAGGAAACACTCGTTGTACATTCACTCGACTCTAAATATTAAGCTTCAGAGTCACCCACCCCTTATATCAACGATGGAATTTTTTAATTGTGATCAGTGGCTCCCAATCCTGAGACAACCTGCTCCCAACATGCCTGATCCAATGAATCATCTAAATAAAACACTTTTCCTGGGTTGAAGTAGGGACTTGGGTCGAGAACTAATCATCTAGTTCATTTTTTAGCTAGATTAGAATATATCTGCTACTTTGGACAATGTATCAATGTAACTGGGGCCTCAGCAATTTTTAAGTGTCCCAATGTAGAAATGATCATGTTGTGCATTCAGCACCTCATACTGTACTAGGAACTATAGGTAGGATACATTAGGCAGCACGAGAAGAGCCTGTTCTTGAATTTGATGTGCTGGAAGCAGGAAAAATGAAAGAAGGATCTGAGCAACTTTGACAAAGACTTGTGATGCCTAGATCTGTTTTTGGGTTGTTGTTTTTTTTTTTACTGATTTCTGCACTGCAGCCGTACTATAATATCACTCTCCATGTAGTCGTAGACAGTCTGATCATATCCTGCATTGTGTACCTGAGAAACAGCTACTCTTCTGTTTCTTCATATATAACTCATTAAAAGGTCTTTTCCGTTAGTTTACAGGAACCATGCAGTATGTAAACCATACTGCTATCTCTATAGACTTGTCTGAGGTTACTCTGTTGTCTTTAGCCATGAGAGGAATACCTAACCCAGCTAGCTTGTCAGTGATGTCCTGGTACACCTTTGCGTTTCTTACAGAGTTAAAGATACATTTGTTAGTGTCATGCAAAACTCCCACTGAAATGTATCTTCATTACCAGCCGTGTTTACTGTCACCCACTGATTTAAATGCATAAGTGACTCACCCTTCCTATTGAAAGACTAGCTCGCCTGTACCCCATTTATTTATGTGAGATACTGCAGGTCTTTCCTTCCAGCTGCTGCCAGACTCTAATGTAATATTACTGTTTATCATTCAATGTTTGCTGCTGCTGGACATCTGAAGATACTGTGTGCACAAAGGCCTACAGCTCTGGAAAAAAATGAGACCTCTTATTTTAAATCAGCATCTCTATGAGTTTGACAACCATTCCAAGCCAGTGTCTGTTAAATTCCTACACAAGCACCTCATTCTGCTTTATGATGTACTGATTAGTGATCACTTTCCTCTTGCAATGTGACCAGTTGGATGGCAAAACACTACTGTAAACACTGCATCATTTCTCTTATTTTGATGTATTGTCATTTCCTTTAAAATTATGCTTTAAAGAACAATATTTCTATTTGTAAATTAGGAGAAATATTGTCAGCAGTTCTGACTAAGGCAAAGCCGTTCAGTTGCACCAATAAAATATAAAATCACCAAACATTTTTGGTGTCTTATTTTTTTCCGGAGCTGTATTTGCCAGTTACCAGCACAGCCTTGTTTTATTATTTTAATTATGTTAACTAATGTATTTATTTTTATCTATTTAAGGTGGAAAGATTTTTGTTCCAAACAACACAGAAATGTATTATTTGTGCATCACCGCATTAGCCATCTCTAGCAACAGTTACACCTGGCCTGACCATCACTGTGTTAACCACCTATGGGGCCACCTATAGGACAAAAACCAGAGCATTGTTCTCCTCTTTTTGATTGCAATTGGATTTCCACAAGAAAATGTGAATTTATTTTTCACCAAGAAAATATACGGCCTCAGATCGGCTAATTAAGCTGGTTAGCAGCTCGCTAGCTAAATAACAGCACCAAAACAAGAGATTATGGGCTGATTATTTTAAATAAACCATACCTAACAATGACACAGGTCTTTCTTTGCATAACTGATCTGAGCTTTAGTGTCTTAAAGGTTGTTTATAAGCCTGCTGTCTCTAAAGTGTTCGCTGATTGTTTTGCTCTGTATTTGTCTCTTTTTGTGTGCCATAGCCCGCAGAGTGAGCTGATGTCCCGACACTCAGTGAGAGACTCTCTATCCCTTGTACACTGTTAAGGCAACTGTGAAGGATCAACCAAAAAAACCAGTGGAGTCCGAATTAAAAAAAAAAAAAAACTCAGCAGCAACTCATGTTGAACAGACATAATAGGCACAGTAACAAGTTAACTCAAACCAACCACTGTCCAGTGCTGGACTGGCCATCTGGCATACCGGGCCGATGGTCATTTTCGGCCGGCTACGTAATTGTGGGCGGCGCGGGATCTTGTCAGCACCCCAGTGCTCGCCGACACCTGAATGAACTTTCCTCTGAGGGATACACTTTCATGGCAACTGTTGTTCTCCATTGTTTTAACAGATTTAGTTTCCAGATAAACAGACTGGCAGCAGTGCTGGACTGGCCATCGGGCATACCAGTGGGCCGATGGTAATTTTGGGCCGGCCACGTAATTGTGGGCTGCTGCGGAATCTCGTCAGTAAATTTAGGCTGGGCAGGTAATTTTGGTCTGTGGCGGAATCCCGTCAGCACGACCCCTCCCACCCTTTTTGGAACGACAGCCTGGTGGGCCGGTCTAGGCTCAAAATGCCCAGTGAGATTTTTTGTCCCAGTCCAGCCCTGCCACTGTCACATGGCAAACAAACATTTTTCCCACCACTAACACAAAGACTATATAGTGGGTGATCAAGCCACTAAACAAATCATAGGGGAAACAAACAAGACTACCAACAACAAGACAATGCTTGTGAACAGCTACTCAACCAAAAATCGAAATAAAGTGAATACAATAAACAATAAAGCAAACTAAAATGAATACAAGCACTTAAATACTTAAATACTAAAGCAAATATATCAAGTCCCCCATTCTGAGGTTCAGTGGATGGTTGGGTCAAGGTATAGGGGGCGCTGTTTCCCCAACACCAGTTGACATAAACTTATGGGGTGGCTCAAAAAAAAGAAAGGGAAAGAAAAAAAAGAATTAGACTACTGAAATCAAATGAAATCTGTGCACCTACACAAATGATTCAGCTGTTAGTAAATTCAGATAAGTAATTAAAAATGTAATTAAATAGAATTAAATAATTACAATTTTTGTACTTAAATAATTATGCTAAAAAAATCACGAATGTGCAGCGGCGTCCGTCACAGCAAATCACCCCTCCTCTCTCTCTTGTCATATATTACAGAGGCAATTTGAGCACAAAAATAAAATATTTAAATGATCAATACTTGGTCCCTGGTATTTTATCATTGGAATAATGCCAATATCTCCACTGTTTAAACTGTATTAAAAAAAGGAGGGGGGGTAAGCTATAAGATTAAATAATTTCTAGAAGGGATTTCCATGAGAAAATGCAAAGTGCAATTGTGTGGTTGCTTTAGGTGGTTACTATGACACAGCAGGTAGTTGCTGTGGTGTAGCTAGCCAGTTCCTATGGCAACTGTAGTGGTTCCTATGCTGTTGCGTTGATGTTCTAAGTGGTTGCTAAGGCAAAGGGTTAATGTGAAAATGATAAGAGGGGTGCCAAAACCTTTGCTCAAATACAGAGGAACCAGGACAACTCAAACCAAAATAAATTGTGCAGATTGCAAAATCTTCATTATGCTAGGAGTTTCCCAGCTACCAGGACGTGGACTCATGCCACATTGTTTCATTATTATCATCAATGTTGTTAATACTGTTGTGGCAGTTTTTACATTATTAGTTTTTTCAGGATTTAATTATTCCCATTTTAATGGACCCACTTAAAATGAACTCTCTTCCCAAGAAATTAAATCATTTATATTTATCAATGGAACAATTATTCTTTAATTGAGTTTTTCCTACTCCTATTACTCCATTGGCCAATTTCATTCTGTCATAACACTACGCAACACACCGCCCTCATCATCTATGGTTTCACTGAAGGTCACAGTCATTGAGAACCTGACCTGACCCTGACCTAAGCCTGTTAACCTAAGCCATTCCTTTTTTCAGGCCCTATCAGAGACTCAGGTCACATAGCAGACTAATCAGATTGCTGTTGAGGAATAGTGAGGAATGGGTAATTACTGCTGGACACAAGGCTGCAGCTGACATCATTAGATCACAAAATATGACCAAGCATTACCCACATATGTAATGTATTCATTTTTACCAAAGATGAACAGTTAAAAAAGAATATGAGGCATTTCATGCCAAGAAATATCAACTGTCTCTCCTTTCCCCTTCGCTACATCCTGTCCGTCCATTTATTTTTTTCTCTGACCTCTGATTTGATCCAGACAACTTTTCTTTTGAGTCAAAAGACTCTCTGGATGTATTCTTCTGACTCAGCTGACAGCGTTCGGTATGCTGTATGCTCTGAGCCTGAGTGAGCAAAGATTGAGTGAGCTGTAATTAGTCCAGGCCAGTCGCCACTCAAGTGCCAACATCTGCTGCAATCAGGTCGGCACCACTCTCTAGCTGAAGAGCTGTTTGAGGGGAAGCCACTCTCTGGAGTCAACAAGCAGTCAACGCCTAAGAGCCTCTCCAAGCCCTCACTTTCTCTTTATATATATAGTGGGAAGGTATAGAAAAGAATATTCACATTTTGTTGCTTTGTAGTCTGAAAGTCATACACAAAAAATATAGTTTCCAGCTGTACTTACACAATTCATAACATCCAAGTGAAAGATAGCTACAGTTTAGAACAAAAAAAACAGAATAACTGAGATGGATAAAGGATCACCCCCCTCCTAAAAAAAAATCCCTCACTTATGTGTAACTTTTCACCTTCTCCATTACACACTAAGCTAACTGGCTTCCACCTGTGATCAGTTTTAATCGTTTTGCCAGCGGGTAGCCTAGTGGTTAGGGCATTCACCTCGTGATCAGAAAGTCGTGGGAAGTGTTGGGAGTAATGTGTTACAAAAGTAATGTATTACAGTAACGTATTACTTTTTGCTGTAACTCAGTAGTGTAAGGCATTACTAATCAATTTTCAGTAATATTTTACTCGGTACATATTCTATAACACTTAGATATTCAATAAAACTTTTCACCCGCGAGACATTAACAAATAAAAAATCCTGCAAGTCAGTTCTATTTCCTGTTCGTGGTCAGTGAATAGACATGTGGTGGCATTCATCATCTCCCTCTCGCTGGTAGAACTTTGTATTTTGTAACGCAGCATGATTTCAGCCTATGAGTCTGCCTATGAGGCTATAAGCCCCACCCAGTTCGCTTTAAGCCCTAGTGCGCACTGGCCAGTGGATATTTCCAGATAATCACTTTACTTCTACCATACTTTAAACAGACTCGTTTGAGTGATTCTGGCTGTCACCCTTTCTTGCAATGTCTTAAGCCTTTACTTTGCCAATTATAAACTATTTTGTTAGTACCCTGGATAGGCCACAGTCATTATGCTACATTATATAGCCATCTATTGTATGTAAAATGCTCTGCAGAACAATTGTCATTTTAGAATGATATACTTCTGTAATTATGTTGTTGAAAGTAACTCAAAAGTAATACAGGAGTCGTGTAGCCTATTACATTTCTGAGACAGTAATATTGTAAGGTAAGGGATTACTTTTAAATGACAGTAACCTGTAATGTATTACAGTTTTGAAGTAACTTGCACAACACTGGTAATATCACTACTTATGTCGCTATTATGTGCAACAACAGACTTGGTATTTAAAACAACACTGTATTAATTGGTAAACTACTTCAGCAGTTATTTTATTTATCTATAGATGTTATATCCATCTTTCTGACTGTCTACAGCAGTTTATGTATCTAGTAAAGTGTATTTAGTATTTCCAGGAGAGTTTTATTTTGACAAACTATACTCTATTGTTCTTGTCTTTGTGTCTGTGCAGTCATAGCACAGGCAGTGTCCTCTGGGATCAATAAAGTTTTCTGATTATGATACAGAGCCCTTCACCAGAACACATGGATCAGATGATATTCTACACAACTCATTTAAGGGTCCCATGACATGCTGATTTGTTGTGCTTTTATATAGGTCCTAGTGGTCCCCTAATACTGTATCTGAAGTCTCTTTCCGAAATTCAGCCTAGGTGCAGAATTACAGCCAGTTTGAACCAGTCCCACAATGTAATTTCCAAAGAACGCGCTGTTTCTAAGAGGCGGGGCAAGGAGGAGGGTGGTGGACGGGCCAGCTTGCGGGAGCATGTGCTAATGTTTATGGTGTATAGCCATGGCTACTGCAGTCATGTAGCTGACAAAAGACTGTAGTGAGATTCAGGACATTTCCTTGATAGCCAAGCAGTTGAGATCAGTCACTATAGTTGAGGCCTGCGCGGACAGATTTTTCATGCAGAACTGGATTTCTGATTAGTTTTCTTAATCACATTTGTTTTCTTATGTTAAATGCTCTTTTAAATAATAGTTTTTTTAATCCCTAAAAACTCGAACCACCTATGTATCAATTTCTGTGATGAGCAATAATGAGGACAAAAGAAAGGAGAAGAAAATTACACCTTTAATTTAACACTGATTTCCTAAATACAGAAAGTTCTAAACCACATGAAAAGCAACAAAAAAATATTTAAATTACAGAAACAGTCCGAGAGAAAATAGCAAGAAGTCCCAAATGTCTTTAATCAAGCAGTGAGTGGATCTACACACATAACTCCTAACGAGTCCTGGTCCATTATCAAGGACCAGCTGTGGGTGATAAACAGGGCACAGCATGTAATTTAGTTTTGCGGAAGAGGATCTGACCCAGACCAACAGTGGTGGTGCCCTAGTGGATAGGATACTTGCTTCTGGACCAAGAGGTCAGAGGTTTGAATTCTAACTTCAGTACCACCACTGGGTTTCTGAGCAAGACCCTTAACCCCAAGTTGCTCCAGGGAGACTGCCCCCTGTAGTAAGTAAATGGAAGTGCTTTGGATAAAAGCGTCTGCTAAATGCCGTGAATGTTTGATTTGAACTCAGGAATGTACTGACCACTTCACAGGCTTCTACTATGACCTATGAGTTTCTCTTGGACACCTTCACTCCAAAGCCACGTTTCTGGACAGCAGACTGCCTGAACATTTTAATTGCTGGTATCTACTAGAGCGCTCCCGGAGGTCTGGTGTTCAGCACAGTTTCATAGTCACCTTTTACACAATCCCTAGAACCTGCTGACTAACAGGTAAACTGAATCATGTGTGTTTGTACAGAAAATCATTAACTGTGCCTAATCTTCTACACTCTTGTCTGTTTTCTGATGGCCTGTGTTCCAGACACCTTCACCCTTTTCACCCAGATTATTTCTACACTTGTCTGTGTTCTGGGCACCTTGATCAATTCCAAGATTAACTTCTGCTATCCGGTCCGATATCTGGACCCCTTGATCCCCTACACTCTGATCTTCTGCATTCAGGTTTGTTTTCTGGACACCCCGGTAAATTCCAACCTGACTCTCTGCAGTCTGCTCTGTGCTCTGGACAACTCTTTCACCATCACCCTGATCATCTGTATTTTATGTTTTCCTGACACGTCCTTCCCATTTACCCTGATTTTCTGCATTTCTGTTTTCTGGATACCTTGATCCTTTTCACCCTGATCTTCTGCCCTGTGGTCAGTTTTCTGAACACCTCGACCCCTTTCTTACTTATCCCCTGTAATCTTTTCAGTCTTATGGACTCCTCCATTCAATTTACTTTGATGTTTTACTGTAGTCTGTTTTCTTCACACGTGAATCAATTTCAGCCAGATTGTCTCGAGTCTGGTCTGTGCTCAGAACACCTCTTTCAACATCCTTCTAAACATCATTACAATTATAGGTCTGATCACGTGTTTTCTGGACATCTTGTACTCCATCACCATGATCTTCATTTTTGTCTGTTTTCTGGTCAGTTGTCTGGGCATCTTGATCCACTTCACACTGACTGTCTGTTTTCTGGTCAGTTGTCTGGGCACCTGGAGCCACTTCACCCTGACCGTCTGTTTTCTGGTCAGTTATCTGAATACCTTGATCCACTTCACCCTGACATTCTGCATTTTTGTCAGTTTTCTGGACACTTGGATCAATTTTAACCTGATTGTCTCCAGTCTGGTCTGTGCTCAGAACACCTCTTTCAACATCCTTCTGATAATCTGTATAATTGTATGTCTGATCATGTGTTTTCTGGACAACTTGTACTCCATCACCATGATCTTCATTTTTGTCTGCTTTCTGGGCGCCTCCATCTCCTTCAACTTGATTATCTGCAGTGTGGTCTTTGCTCCTGACACCTCTTTCACCTTTTGTACTATTGTATGTTTTCTGATGATCTGATTTCTGCACACCTTGATCTCCTTCATCCTGATCTTCTGCTCTCTGTGACTCTGGATAGCTTTCCTCATTTCCTGGGATTTCTTCTTTTCCCCCTCCAAGAAACAATTTTCTCATGTCCCCAGTCACGCTTGACCACCAACCTCCACTTTCATTCAATCTGCAAGAGTGAAATTGGAATAAAATTAAGATTAGAGTTACCCAATAACTGCTGGCTTTTGATGGTGTGTGTGAGACCTGATCTCTACATTTAAAGCTTCTTTTCATGAAATCAAATTCATGAATAGGCAGGTTTCTCATTGCCATATATTTCCTATTGATTTAGTGACTCAGACTATTAGTGTTTTATTAATAAAATAATAAAAACATTAGTGCAACTAAAATATATTGCACTGCAATATCATGCTAACTAAATATTATATATGTATCTGTATTTTGATATAGTATGGTAACACAAGGCTTATTAATGTGAAAAATAAAAAGTAGTTATGTACAATCAGTTCCAGAATTATTGCCAACTTTGTTAAGTATGACAATGATTTCTTAGTTGAATCTCACATTTAAAAGACGAGTTCTAGTTTTTATTCAATATAACACAAAGTCACAAGGATTGGCACCATTTATTGGTACGCTGGGCATCTTCTATTTCCTAAAATACCAGCATTTAGTCTATTACCATATTCTTGGACTCAAAATGGAATTGGAAGATACAGATTGAACAATATAAGCTCAATCTTTGATGCAGAATTTCTCAAGATTTCCCAGAAACCCAGTTCCTCTGTTTTGTACTCTCTTTTTCTGAACCCACAGATATTTTGTGGATATCTGTAGATTGAACTAGCCATTTTAAAAGGTTAATTCTGTGGCCATTGGCTACCTTCTTCTAAATCTAAACAACCATTTTCTAAATCTATTACCTCATTAATTTTATTCTCACTCCTGTGTAAAATCAACATGCTTCTTCCACATTCGTTCACTACAGCTTTAATTGTTTAAACTTCCTAATAGTTATACGTAAATTGAAAGTTTTGCAAAAGTCAACACGCTTTTGTCTCTTTTCATTTATTTATTCTCTAATTTGCCGACCTTGGTTAATGACTGAGGGAAAACAGCCTCTGTGTCTCCTCAATTTTGTAAAACAAAAAGTCAAAGATGACCCCTTCAGTGCCAATAAATAGGCAACAAAAACCCCAGAAATTGTCAGTAATTGTGAAATGTGTAGTTTTTGTAGAAGTGTTTGTCCCTTTTACTACATTTGCTTTAACTAAAAGTCAGGTTTTAAATATGTTAAATTAACTTCATAGACATTTTTCTTTTACCTTTTTAATGATGTTGTGGATTTTTAATTAATAATCAGATCAGGAGTTTGAAATCTGGCGGGAAAAGAGGTAATCTCCTTTGAACATTTAACTTGGGGGGTTTCAATGCAGAGTGTGAGGGGAGCCCACACGCTGGGGGACTTAAGGTGTTGGTCATTTAGAAAGGGGCCTTTGAACTTTGCTGTAAAGAGGTTCCAGGCCAAATGCCATTTGTGTCTGTATGTAAATTAAGGTCAGGAGACGGAGTGTCTTAAAAAATGGG
>JBBPCY010000039.1:1080767-1096266 GCA_037974405.1 Brachyalestes nurse | reverse complement strand
GTGGCACCACTGAGGTTCCCTTGAGTAAGATACCGTCCCCACACACTGCTCCCCGGGCGCTGTGTTCCTGGCTGCCCACTGCTTCACTTGGTGAAATGCATGGGATAAATGGGTTGAATGCAGAGAGAGAATTTTGTCCCGTTCACACTGTCTGCCGTGGTGTGTCCATGTATAACAAACTTACATTTACGGCATTTAGCAGACGCTCTTATCCACGCGACGTACATCAATGCTTAAGTAGTCCACATCTGTCCTTCATCAACATCCACTATTCAACCAAGTTACTGCCAGCTAAGTCAAAGAAAAGTCAGAGTTTAAAGCAAAAGTAAGGAAGGCATGGCGTTAAGAGGGGGTGGTGGCAGCCTAGTGGGTAGGATACTTGCCTCTGGACCAAAAGGTTGTGGGTTCGAATCCTACCTTCAACACACCACCACTGGGTCCCTGAGCAAGGCCCTTAACCCCAAGTTGCTCCAGGGAGGTTTACCCCTGTAGTTAGGGAATGGGAGTCACTTTGGATAAAAGTGTCTGCTAAGTGCCGTAAATGTAAGTGCTCAAAGGTGAAGTTAGTCACTTCACTTAACATAGTGGTCACCAACTCTGGGCCTGAAGATCTACCTTCCTGCAGAGTCCAACCACAATCTGCCACACCTGCTCAAACTTATGAGCTACTTCAGATCCGTCTCTCAACGCAGTGCTAGCCAATGTGAGTGTCTGTTAGCTGGTGTATCAGTGGCAGTCAGAGTTCTCCTCTGAACTTGTTAAGCTGAGGAAGCACATGCCTGCCTGCACCCTCTCAGTGTTGGTGGTCTCACGCGATGGAGGCCTAGCTAGTGGGTGAGATTGGAAAATATCAGTGCCCCATTTTCAATATTTAATGAAGCTTTCAAAAATGAGAATAGCAGCTCTGAGATGAATTCAATTATTTAACATCATTGGAAAACACATTGAGGTATCTTGGACTGCTCTTCCACGCAGAACATTTCCAGTTCCTTGATATTTTTAGGTCTCCACTTGTGGTTCAGTACAGACTTAGGGTTTCAGTGGGGTTCAATGTGGAGACTGCAGTGTTGATTCTGTGTTCCTACAACCATTTCTGTGTAGATTTTGAGATCATTGTCTTGCTGAGAGGCCAAGTTTCAGCTTTCTGGCAGAGGCAGGCAGATTTTGGGATAAGGTCTCCTGGCAGTTAGTGGATTTCATTATGCCACTGATTTTCACAAGAGCCATTGACCATTAGCTGCAAAACATCCATAAAGCATCACCATATTTGATGTTGTATCATGTGCTTTTCTTTCTTTTTCGCCAAACGAAACAATGGTGCGCGTAACCCAAAAGTTCTCATCTGACCACGTTGCACATTTTAATTTGTAGTTCTACTGACATTCATAAAGTTCAGGTGCTGTATTTTATGGCTTGCTCTTAGGGCTGTCTTTTTTCGTGGAACTCTGGAAAAGCTTCTGGTCTTCATGGAATTTGGAAATGTTGGAAAACCCCATGATTAAACTAAACAGTGCAGTTGTGGAACTGTGATCTTTGGGTTCTCCTTTGTTTTCTTAGCAACCTCCTTTCTGAACCTGGGGCGGTATGCCCATGTTCCTCTTTTAAGTTAATTTTCAACTGTTTCATGCTTTTCAAACTTTATCATCCCGTTTACTATGCTTTTATAGTAATTTCTGATAACAACGTTTTATAACCATTTCCTAAGCGGTGCAGATCCACAACCTCCTGTCTCATTTGAATTTGACAGGAAGTGGTCACAGACAACAATAGAGTTCCTGGAGACTATGAACCATGAAAAGAATTTTTCCTCCCCAAATATGCAAATGTCATTGGTTTTATTTCAAATAAACTTAGGAGTTGCCAGTAATTTTGCTTTAATTTAATTTTGCTTTAGTAATTGCATTAAGTCTGTTAGGATACCTCACCAACTTTGCACATCTAGACTTTACAGAACTGTTCCAGCTCAGTCAGATTGGATAGTGGACTGCAGTCTTCAAGTCATTCCACAGATTTTCAATAGGGTTTAACTCCGTTTAGGCCACACAAGGACCTTTTCTGTTTCATCCACTGTGTGGTCAGTTTTGCACTGTGCTTTGGGTCATTGTAATGATTGAAGGGGAACCTTCCTCCCATCAACAACTTTCTTGCAGAGGGCAGCAGGTTTTTCCTTAAGAATCTGAATTTTGCCCCATCCATTTTTCCTTCTATCCTGACAAGCGCCCTAGTCCCTGCTGTCGAGGAACACCCCCGCAACCGGATGCTGCCACCACCATGTTTTACTGTACATGTGGTGTTCTTTAAATGGTGAGCTGTATTGACTTCCTGCCAGATGTACCATTTGATGTTGAGGCCAAATAGTCTGATTTTGGTCGTATCTGACCATAACACCTTTTTCCGCTTGGCCTCAGAATCTTCAGTGTGTTTTGACAAAGGTCAATCGAAACTTAATGTGCTCTTTCTTGAGGAGTGGCTTTTTTATGGCAACCCTCCCACACAAGCCACAAGCTCACCATGATTCCTGTAACTGCTTCAAAGTTGCTATAGGCCTCTGACCAGTTTCCTCCTCGCTCTTCCACCCAGGTTGGAGGGGCGTCCTGATCTGGGGAGGGTCATATTAGTACTAAGCACTTTCCACATCTTAATTATAGACTTTACCATGTTTCTAGGGATTAATAAAGCCTTGGAATCTCCTGACTTGTGCCTGTCTGCATCTATATTCCTGAGATCTTTTGACGGTGCCTTGCCACCTATAGTTGACTGTTTTCTTTCAGTTCCACTACCACGACCAGGAATGCTCTAGATATAGCTGTTTTTATGCTGAACTAATCAAAATAATTACAGCTAATCACACGTGGAAGCCATTTAGCTTGGTCTGCAAAGGAGAAAGGGATTGACTTTACAAATGTTTTTTTAAGGAGAGGTGTGATCGTTTATTCATCTCAGTGATTGTTTTTTTTCTTTTTATTTTAGACTTGCTATTATACATTTCATTGTATAATAACTGGAAAATTTGTTTGGGTCTATGCGTGTCTTCAACGAAATGTGAATTTTTTGAAAGGGGTGATTTGCATCTATACTCACTGTATATGATGCCTTTTGTGGCGTTTCTTTCTAAAGAGGGTAGGAGCTTCCTAAGGGCGAAAAGTTTCAAAGACAGTTTCGGGGGAAAATATGAGCTCTCTTGGATAAAACACAGAATTGAAAGCAGATGGAAACTGTTTTGGAAGGTAGCTACTCCAAAATCTCCACCTACTGTTATCTCATAGCATCTCCCACCTTTCTTTGAGCTGTCTTCCAGAGTTGTTTTTCTGCACGTTCATCTGAAAGATCACACGTCATAAACTCCTTATCTACGTACCACAGCAGTGGGTCTGTACTTGAGGAGTCCGTGAATAATCTTACAGGCAGAAATATGTGAAATGTGGAGCGCAGATCCTTGCAAGCCGAGATGCATGAGATTTATTTGTTGTTTTCAGTGGTTATGCTATTTTTGCAGTCTGGATTCAGTTTTATCGTGGTGGTGAAAGTGTCCTTTGAATGACTGAATGAGGTTAAATGTCTTTTAGATTTGTCATTGAGTTGCTATTCTGAAAGTAGCAATGCAGAATGTTAAACGGACTACAGCCTACCTGGTGCGTCGCAGTCAGAGGAGGAGACAGAAGCGGAGTTAGCCAGAGTGGAAGGAAAAGGAGGGAGGGGAAGTGCGGACTGGGGGAGTGGTCAACCTCAAGGATGTGTGTGTGTGTGTGTGTGTGTGTGTGTGTGGGCAACCGCTGAGAGGTAGAATAGTACTCATTCTGTGCATTGGAGTAGGAGAGGGAGACAGTAGCTCCAGGGGAAGTAAGTTATTCTTTTGCTGTTCTTTTAATGTTAATTTGTGGTTTTGTTTAATGGATCAAAACAGTCATTTACATTTGATTTAATTTCAATCCATGTATATTTTACCACATATAAATGAACTGAACTCTGTGTCTCTGTGTGTATATAAAATATATATATTTTTTTCTTTTTTTCTTCTTCTTCATATTCACCACTTGTGTGGGATTATATCACCCTGACTACTCTCTGACCTCCCTATATCTATTAGACATAAAAATACTGTACCTTTAATGGGCATGCCCTTTATTATGCCTCATTCTAAAAAAAATAGTCCAGACTGAAACACTCCTCTTAATTCCAGTGTGAACGGGCGAAGTTGAAGTACTTCAGGCTGAATAGGAAGATATAAACGTGATGATATCATCAAAAACTTTTGGCTGGTTTTGCAGTTTATTCCCCAGTTATGCATGGAGTGACTGGACTGGGGAGTGAACAGTAC
The DNA here is from genome assembly GCA_037974405.1 of Brachyalestes nurse. Lineage (NCBI taxonomy): Eukaryota > Metazoa > Chordata > Actinopteri > Characiformes > Alestidae > Brachyalestes > Brachyalestes nurse. The sequence goes on along the minus strand of JBBPCY010000039.1, from coordinate 1,091,948 downwards.
AGTCTGAATAATTAACAGTGTTTATTTACTATATTGAAGACATTTTTTGTGTTTTTGTATTTTTTTAACCAGATTGTGTCTTATTGGCTTGGTATATAAATATTACTGACAGAGCAATATAAATGATAATAAATAATGTAAAAAACCCTCTTAAACAGCTAATGTCTGCAATATTGTTTAAGAAATGGGACAGAATGGTCAAATGAATGCAAAGTATATCAAGTTTATAAGAAGTTCATTCAGCAACACCCAAGCATGATTGGTTCCTTACCTTTTACTGATACAAACTGAAAGGCCACCTGATGCTATGATGCTGTACTATATTTGGATGTTATGATTACTTGATTGATTTAAAATTGATTTCTTGATGTGAAAAAAGCAAAGAATATGTACATTTTGGATTAATTAATTGGATACGTTTTGGAACAGTGGTTTCTTTACTACTTGAATAATAATCAGGGAATCCAAAAGGCATGATATGTGCATGTTTGTAGAGTCTCTACATGAGAGAGCTACTAAAGTTGATTTAGTGCGAACCAAGAAAGGGAGGAAACCCACACCAGCAGGAGCCCGCCATTTACATTTATGGCATTTAGTAGACACTTTTATCTGAAGTGACTTCCATTCCCTAACTACAAGGGGCAGTCTCCCTGGAGCAACTTGGGGTTAAGGGTCTTGCTCAGGAACCCATGGGTGGTCTGCTGAAGGTAGGATTTAAACCCATGACCTCTTGGTCCAGAGGCAAGTATCCTACCCACTAGGCCACCCCCCCATACTGCCAGTGGGCATATATTTGCAATGATAAATTTATGAAGCCAAATCGTCACTATCCTATTGCTAACAATCAGTGCTTTGTGTGTGTGTGTGTGTGTGTGTGTGTGTCTAAGAAGTGAATGGAACTCAGCACCCTTACTGTGTCAGGAAGCCAGAAGTGGGTCAGGAATAGCAAGCCGTTAGGTATAAGATATCATATAAGTCATTGTGTGTGTGTATACGTGTATCCGTGAGAGACAGAGGGTTTAATACTAAAGAGTTCGCCAGAGTTCATTTGGCCCACTTTTCTGTGGTCACACTCTGAAAGCACACGTCGGTTTTCAACTATAGAGCAGCATGAGGGGAAGCTGAAACCTGACACAAACAAAGGCTAGGCCAAATTACCAAAACACACACACACACACACACGTGTTCTCACACACACACACATGCAGAGCAAGAGAAAGAGTTAAGACCTTCTCAGCTGAGTCTTGGCTGGAAGGCCTGTAATTATACTGTAGCGTAGGATTATGGTGATGTGCTACTGATGTATTTTTCCTCCACTCACGTGCCGCTCTGTCTTTTCCAGCGTGTGTCTGATTTAAATGAGGGAAGTCGATTTGCTTTAGTTTCTTTACAAAGCAAATCTGCTGCTTGCAGTGGAGTAAAAAAGCACAAGAAGACATGCAAAGTACACTGTAAAAAAACCTGTGCTGTTTTTGTTATGAGCTCAGTATACAAATAGTCACCAATACTGATTTTTAAGCTAAAATGCTGTAAACAACTGATGGCCCAAAACAAGATCCCAGTAGTTTTAGTTTAGTAGTTCTTTACTAGCCAAAATAAAGTCCTTATTGTTAAGCAGTCATGTGCAAATGTTTGCACACCCCAGGAAGGTTACTTTAGTTGATTTTCTTGGTGAAAGTAAGTATACATCCTCTACACAGAAGGTTTATGGCGATTTTCTTCAAATGTGAACGCATTATTTCTTTTTGATTCAGCAGTTGGAAAAATGAATAACTTTTTCACAGGGCACATATGATTTTTTTTTTTTTTAAATGACTCGTTAAATCCAACAAACAAACAGTAATTGTGTATTAAAATGTGTTGACTTGTTCTTTGTAGAGAATGAGTACTTAGAAAATCAACAAAAACCTGTAATTCAACCAGGGTGCCTAAACCTGTGCATACAGCTATATATTGTAGTGCTTGAGGCAGGTGAAAATGTATTTATTTATTTATAACCTCTATTAATTAACTGACTTTTCTTATTTTTCACCAGTTCTATGTAGAGATATAACGTGTTTAAACTTGGTCCTCATGCTAAAGGCTAGGTTTTAGATGGTGTCCCCCCCCCCCTGTTATAGTATCTTTAAATTAGTTAGTTGTTCTCTTATTTAACTGTCTATGCATTACAGAGGAAAATCTAGCCAACATCAAGCCAACGTATCAGTCGGGTTCCACTTCTTGGCGTTGTGGTGTGAACGGTTTTCTGTTTTTCTACTTCTGTCCCTTTCCACTTTTGAACATTTGCCAAGGCATCTGCTTTCTCTGCTGGCGCTGTGTGTAGAGCGGCTGATGAGCCATTGTTTGCTGTTGACACTGCCATAGCACCTAATACTTTTAAAGCAGGTGCTCAAGGTCAATCTCAGCCATCCAAAACAAACAGAAGTACATGGCTCAGTGTTGTGCAAACTCTGAACTTGTTAGTCTACCTGTTCCTCTCTGCAACAGCCTAATCTCTGGATATTGCCCCTGTCCTATTCTTAAGTGCATATTTCTACACTGCTACTCCTCTAGAATGAGTATTTTTGACTGCACTGTGTTGGTTAAATGACCTGTAGGTTATGTTTGTTAATTAGTGTAACTAATGGAATGTAATTAGTGTAGTGTAATTATTCACTTTAGCTGGAATTTGGCGCCGCTTCTCGCTGAAGCCCACCTTGAATTTTGGTGAAGTTTTGGCCTTTTTTTAATATGCGGTGTATTCAGATTTTAGATCGGTTGAATGGGGCCAAGTGTTGATGGTTGATCTCAGAGAGAGTCTCAGAGCGGGTATTGTGTTGTTGATCCACCATAAAAATACAAGCACCACTAAAACGATCTGAATTTTAGAACAGGCTGAATATCTATTTGGCCATTTTACAACTAAAATGGCTCAATTAATTCACCAGTGCAGTCCAAGTGTATGCTACAACTATTTGTCTGTAATAATTTTTAATTATGTAGTGCCAGTCACTGACTTTTCAGGCTGGGCTGTCTGTGGAAATTTGGGGAAATTTGATCTTGTGTAAATCCCTCTTTAGATTCCCTGCAGATTACAGCACCTCCTAGTCAAAAAATGCTCGGGGTAAAGTTACTTATTAAATTGGACGACCAAGGCCCAGGCCTGCTAAGTTCAATCCAACAAGTGATTGAGATCCACTGGTTCCAGTTTAGAATGAGTGTCAGTAGAAATATTGCATGTCGTTTTGTGGAAGAAAACCATTCTACAAGCTCTACGATAAGTGATTGATCTTTGGTCCTTCATTGAAGGCCAGTTTTCATAAGGCTTTGACACCTTCTTGAACCTTTTTTGACATAAGAGAACATAACTATTTAAAGCTTATTATAACAAGTGGCATTTGTCCTCAAGGCTGCTTCAGAAAATTTGGATGATTTGACAGTTGACACTTGTCAGAGAAAGCTTTTATACGTATTTATGTTGGTTTGTTGGTCATGTTTATGTACCTGAGCACAGTGTGACATCATCTGTATCTACTTAACTCTGAATACCTTTGTCCTCAGTGAGCTGTGTCTTATCTAGAAAGCTCTTTGCTGCAATTAGGTGTGTTTCAGCTGTATATTTTTGTAGCTTATAGTTGGTTGACTAATGTGTTTAGAATAATACTGAGAACGCTTGAGAACTGAGTGGGCTAATTTAGTTTCAGTGAGGCGGGGTTTCAGCTGCACATTTGTTCTCATTCATTTATATACGCACCGTTAGTTTCTTTTCATATAATAATGCAATGTTGACACGTAATGTAGCCCATTTGAAATGGCTTGGATTCGGGCATCTTCAGTTTCAGTTGTGGGTACAAATGATGTTTGATTTTCTGTCATGGTGTGATACAGTCCAATACTTGTTGTTTTCTGTTATTTACAGGACATACAGAAAGAAAACGTGGACAAGACAGAACAGATTGAAACACTCCACCACCAAACTCGGAGCAAGGAAGCCGTTAGATCAGGTAAAATGCAAAGGACACCACCAAACTTCACACACTTCACACTTCTATTCATGAATACATAAATGACGTCCAAAAGCGTTATAGGTTCAGTCATCATCAAAGCCATCATATTATTTGTGGTGGTGAAAAGAAAATATCATGCCGATAGGCTGCCTGGTATTTTTATAAAGGTGATGTTTAAAATGGCACACTTCTGCAAAGAATAGCTCTTTCAAAATTGTATAAATACATATTATTTTCCTTTTTTGGGGTAATTTATATGTGCGCTCAGACAAACAGCTCAGAGAATCAGAGATAAAACAAACATTCATGGGATTATTTTATTATAAACCACAACAAACAGTGACACACGTCTTTCGCTCCAAAGCCGATCTGAGCTTTAGTGTCTTAAAGGCCGTGTGTTTAGCCCCACAGGACTGATATGTTGCTCCACTTTTGGCTGCCATCACAATACTCGCTTTGAGGCTCCCATTCATTACGACCACAAAAATGTAATTTTTTAATCAATACTTGACTTCTGATCAAGCACTCTACACTGAATATTAACAAATACTGTAGTGTTGGAACTGTTCCAAAATTCCACACGGGCTCAGACGAGAAGCAGCACCTTTTTTCGCTATAAAAAGAATAATAAAAGTACAACTTAAGAAGAAAAATAGTATGATTACTGACACAGTCAGCCTAATGACACAGTCAGGCTAATCGAGCCCGTATAAAACACAGTGCATTATGTATTAGATACATTTGGAAGTTTATAAACCAGTATTAATCTTAGAACTATCCTACTTCTCATACACTTTCATTCTGGGATGCTTGTGTGTTAAAGATAAAACAGCAGAATCAGTAAAAGACCATAACTGTGAAACAAACTGTTGCTTATTTTATGCTTCATTTCCACTCTTGTAATGCAAGAGTTGAGATCTGAAAGCGGTCACCGCCACACTGACTTTCATCTGCATTCCTTTTTGACCACTATATTTAGCTCGCCAGTCTGTTTAGGTAACTTCTTTTTTGTACGGCCCTGAAATTTGTGGTTCCGCTCGTCCCTACTTAGCTCCTCCAACCAGTAATTTTGGCCAGGTTGAGAGCAGAGCAGAGAGAGCCCTGAAGAGAATGTACACGTTTTGGAAAGCCACCATTTGCTGCTCATTGTGATGCAAAAGAGCAGGAAGTTTTGGGCGAGGCCAAGATGGGACAGGGAGGAGAGGGTAACACAGGGGAACCTTAGTGAAGAACAGAAGGATGAGCATGTTTATTTTTCCTGACCCTCAATTGTATAAGCTCTTTAAAAACTGCACGACTTTATTGTGGTAGGAGTTCCTTTTTTATTGTAACCTTCATGTCCTGTAAGCCTGTAACCTATCAAATATTAATAGAACAATATTTATAATTTTGTGGTTGTCCCAAACACTGAAACCGATGCAGAAACTTACGCAGTGATGTCATGCGACTTGAAGCTTAATTGTTGTCAAATGAAACAATGCATTTTGGCGAGAAAATGCGAAGTGTGATTGCGTGTTTGCTGTAAAACTAGTATTTGTAGACACACACTCAAAGTTTGTGTAAAAAAAAAAATTGCTCACAGTGGGGTATTGAATTGGCGCCTCTTCAGACTCTCTTCATTCAGAACAGCGCATTTTAACACTGAACCACCAAGAGGGAGAACCGTATTCTATTACCAAGCCATTTATGGATGGCTGAAAGTATGTTCTAGTGTTGGAATTTTGACAATTTAATTCAGGCTTGGACGTGAAGTGGCGTCAAATTCCAGCTATAAAAAAAAAACATAGAAGCTCAGGTCAGTAAACATTTTAGTGCACTGCCATCTTTAGTTTGGACATTAATACACTTTAAATAAGAGAGTACAAATTACTAGAATCACAAATGTCTCCATCTGAGGCCATTTTGTCCAAGGCTGTGATGTCTTAGGCCGTTTCACCGTATGCCCAGTTGCACAAGAGCTGGGACATGATGGTGAGGCATAAAACTTAGCTTAGCTGAAGCTCTGCAGTTCCAGACAAGGCAGAACAGGTTTGAGTTTTGACTTTTCAAGGTTTGACTTTGCTTTCTCAGATACTTGCTTCTGTTGTCTACGCTTACTTCAGCAGGTCACCAGTTAGTCTGAATAAAACTTGTACTGTGGTGTGTGGAGCTTAATGTTAGCTTCACCAACAAGCTACAGATCCAAACACCCCAGAACAAGATTGACCTTTCTGTCCCAACAATAGTTGCTTGCCTTCACTCCCTCAAATTTCAATCATTCCAAACTTGTGTAGGTTGGACATTTATTGAATGATGATTTAAAAGTGATTTATTGTGTTCACTTATTTGGTGAGTAAACAAAAAGTTTAGAAATAGTGCAAGATGCGAGAGCCCAAATGCGAGATAAAAACGTACGTACTTTTGCTCCCAATACGAGTATTTGGAGACCGTTTGATGGTAATCCATCCCAAGTTTACTTCAGTACATAAACCTTACAAACAAGTTTGTTAAATTCAAATGAATAACTTATTAAACAAGATGTAAGAAGAACCATTTCAAAGCAAGTACGCCACAGGAGTGACAAAATTCAAGTAGTTCAAACCAAATGGCTAAAGCTGAAAGCCAACATCCGACTCATGTTAATCACGAACGATTAACTCATTCTCGATTGTAATAATGTCAGTCTTCACTTTAGGCGTCTCTGCTGGTTAGTGTGCATATCAAAGCCAAGAATCTTGCACTAGCAACAAAAGACCCCCTCTTGTTGTTTGAAAGACACGGATCAGGAGCCAGGCATAAAAAGATTTCACATGTGGCGATCCCTTGATGAGATTACTTTGAAGAAACTGTAGGCCTTTATGTGCAGGTATGTTTTTTTTTTTTTTTGTTGTTGTTCTGTCACACACTCTGCGTGTTTGTAGGCTGGCAAAGAGAAACCAGTCCCCTCTGCTCCCGTGACAGTGAAGACCTTGTTTTTCAATGCTTTTTTTTCCCCCCACAACCACTGGCTAAACTCCAATATTGTTCATGCTAGGCAACGTCCTTTTATGGACGTTTTTGAATTCAGGAGGCACTAAGCTGCTGTGGACCTGGACACTATGGAAAACTCATACAGATGTTCTGTGGAAATACTGCTCCCTGATATCAAAAAGGGGACATCTGGAAGGATGTTTACCCTGCAGCATGATCCTGACCCTAAACACACAGCTACACCAACAGTGGACTAACTAGAAAAACAACAAACTTCCTTGAGTGTCTGAGGCCGGGCAAATTAAGGGGGTGGGGGTGACTGCGAAGTGTTGGATACGATGCCTCTTAAATAGCTTGTATATTTTTGTAGGTCATCTGGATCAAAAAGGCCCCAGGGTCTTTAAAGTGCTGGGAATGTGATTTATTTGTTGGTCTTGTTAAAAGTTTGAAGCACCTGTACAGACTTTGACCATCTGTAGAATATCAGCTAAGACATGTTTGTTGTCTAATGTTTGTCCAAATAGAATAGGCTCTGTGGTTTCAGACACTGTTTGATGTATTGTTGTCAATACAAATAGACCAAGGTGTGGACAAAATGCAGACTTTAATTTTTGTGTTTAAATGAGTTTTGGCTGCAAACATTCATTCATTTTCTGTAACTGCTCATTATTTACTAGAGTCGTGGGTGCCCGGAGTATGTCCCGGGGTCAATGGGCGCGAGGCAGGGACTCACCCTGGGCAGGGCCCCAGCCCACCACCGTGGTTGCAAACATTAGAATACAGTTACTTAAAATACCTTAAAAAGGGTTATCCAATCAGTTTGGTGGCATCTAGATAGATATAAGCAAGCTGTTCTATTGGTTAGGCCTTTAGGAGCTCGCCTGCAAAATTATGCACCAGCCTTATTAGTAAATGACCAGAATGGACCAACGTAGCAATCACATTTTGATTTCCAATACGTGAGTAAATATGAGAAGCATATGAGTGGTTTCTCCATGTCTGCACTCTCAACTGAAGTCCCTCTCCTCCTTGTTTATGATATAAAAAACATGTTTTTTTATATTAATGACCTAAACCCAGTAGTCCCAATGACCCAGTAGTCCTGGTTTGCCACTGCATATTTGGGTAATGCATGCTGGGAATTGTAGTGAGAGAACTTTGATGGACAAAGACTCGAAGAGTTGTCTCAAAACCGCGTCCATGAAGTCAAACCAGCGGAAAGTTTTCCTGTCAGAGCTGCTTTTGCTATTGTGGTCTTTTATTATTAATGGTCTTGTTTTTTTGTTTTTTTTTCTTTATCAGTGTGATGAAAACCAAACCCAGATGTTAGTGATGTCCTGGATCACCTTCACGTTTTTCACAGAGTTAAAGATAAATTTGTCTTCAGCCCTAACAGACAGTAGTGCTTGTACTTCCCAGTTGTTAGTTTGTATTTCCTTCATTTATAAATTATTTTTGCACAGGCACCAAAAAAACACGTTGTGACCAATCAGAAAGCAGTAATGCAGTCAGTGCGGCTGTGGACCGTTTTTAGCAGCTCGGGTATGGGTCAGTTTATTTTAACTGGAAAAACATTAGTTTGTGGTGCGGCACGGTTCCCTGTGCCAGTGGAAAAGCGCCTTGAATGAGGCTTAAGGGAGCAACACTTTGCTCCAAAATATTACACAACATGACAAATTGGAATGCTACTGATCCTATTGTCTTTTTTTCACCAATGTCCATTTTTATAGATAACAGTATATTGTAGTGGTTTTCAGTCTACAGTGGTCCACAGCAACTTTTCCCACTTGTTTAAATCAGCTGGTCTTTAGATAATGGACTGTTCCTTCTTGATTGAAATGAACCCGAGCTGCCACACCTGCCCTTTGTGGATCCTGACATTTCTGTCGTAAAGTCTATTTGTCATTACATGGACTAAATGGATGTGGTTTGAGGCAAGGGTGGTGATGTAGGACTGTGGTTTGCTCAAAACTAATTGGGTATAAAGTTCCTTTATTAGCTGCTGCAGCCTGGTTTGGTTTTGTTTGTTTGTTTAGTCAGGAGCAATTTTATAAATGTAATCAAAGAGAAACAAACAAGTCCAAAGGAGCCCTGTCACGGGAACCTCCCATTTTGTTTATGCGAATGACTCACCGGAAAGACGTTCTGCTAAAAGCTCAGAGCAGCAGACATTTGAACTCCTCTCTTAAAGGGTCCATATTCTACATTTACATAGCAAAAACAGTCATTATTCAATTTACACAAGCATTTCCAGTCTCTGTTTGTGCGCTTTATTTCAATTGTTTTTGTGGTTGTGAGTTTAGATTCAGATTCAGAAAACCCATATATGTAAATGCTCTCAGTAGTGACTTGCTGGCCTTATTCAAAAAGTAACCTGGGGTGAAATGCTTAGCATAAACTGCTGTAGGTATAAACGTCATGTCTCAAAAACAGTACATTCAGAACATGCTGGTTTTGCAAGAATACAGACCACATTTATTTAAAAAATTCTAGTTAATAAGAATATTACAGTACTAAAATAAAGTACTTTACATCTCAAAAAGCATTAGTAGCAGGCATCTTGCAGCCCATATATTGATACTTTTTGTCCATATTTCTAAAAAAACAGAATTTCATACAATTTCTGACAATACTTAGCAACTGGGTAGCGATTTAAGGCGAGTGTGTGGTGACAGATTGGTGTAGATGTCATATCTTGTCCCCTCCTTTTCCAGGCACACTTACACCATGGAGACATGGAGGAGCCAAAAGTGAGGGTTGACCGACAACTCAAACCTATTCCCCTTCATAATAAAAGTTCCCCAAAACACCCAAAACCAAAAACAGAAAAAGCGCATCCTCTAATAGCTGCCTACGATCACAGTCCCCAGCCCTGACGGTAGACAATCCATTTGTTCTGGGCTATAAGCTTTTATTACCTGTTAGCAACATTAGCTTTTAAGCTCCTGTGCAAAACGAAAAAAGCAAACTCCAGGATCTTTGTCTTTGTTGCATAACCCTTTCTAATAGAGCGTATTAGTAAAATCATGTTTCAACAAATATAAAAGGTTTAAAACAGTCTAAAACCGTTGTTTGCTGCTCTTTCTCTTGGCGCGCTGCCACTCGGCCGCTCTCCGGAGCCCCTCCCTCTGTGGGTTTTCCCCACTGAAAGTTCTTCCAGCTTCAAAGATCTCGTGTTTTTATGTTTGTTTAATTTTTGTTCTTTATAAAACTATAGTAACTTTGGTTCTACATGACACAGGAATGCCAAACAAAGCTCAGCATGTCTGACACCTCGACCATAACCGGGGGAACTTCCAGTTGTTTTGCCTTATAACAAATTACCATTTGTTGTGCTTCCGGTACAGATCCGTGAGACTTGGGTTCTAAGTGTTAAGGAATAAATGTAGCAAAATTTTTTTTTTGCCTTCTTTTTTCTATCAAACTGTTCCTTTAACTGACTCAGTCCTCTTGTTCGGGCCAGACATCCGCACTGCTGTGGTCTATCTATAGCCCGGCAATTGTCTGAAAGAGTGGCGTGGCTTTGTTTTTGCTGATGGAGAAGAATGTGTTTAGGGTTTGGATCTGTAAACCTAACAGCCTGCCACCCCGCTCCCTGTAAACAAAATGGGACACGGCAGCAAACAGAGGAAGCCACGGAATGGGCTGTACCTCATCTCGGCTATTCTACATACTACATAGATTTTGAACCTTTAAGAGTCCATATCATGGAAAACTGAATTTTCTTGCCTTTTTTAAAATGCGCTTCCTGGAGTATTTAATGGAGTTTTGTAACTTTCACACTAATGTCCATATTGGAACCAGGATTCAAAAATTTAAAGTATTTTAGACCCAGTGACATTTTTAAGAGGCACAGTGCAATACCAATCAGAACAGGGATCCATTTCCATTGGTCTTAAAGATACAGCAGCAAAACCAGCTCGTTTAATTCTAAGGAATAAAGACAGGTTGGAAAATGTATTGGCTTTTGTACAAAAACCAACACAAATATTGTAAAAAGACCATAGCGGGAAAAATATAAAATACTAGAAATATTTAGAATATAGGCACATTACTAATATTTCACTTATTCGCTTGATTGTTTATTATTATTGTTATTATTGTTATTATTGTTGTTATTGTTATCCATCCATCCATCCATTATCTACCCCTTAGTCCCGCACTCGGGGTCGGGGGGGGGGGGGCTGGAGCCTATCCCCGCTGCTATGGGCGAAGGCAGGGTACACCCCGGACGGTCGCCAGCACG
>JBBPCY010000039.1:1057633-1078359 GCA_037974405.1 Brachyalestes nurse | reverse complement strand
TGCACAGATTAAGGCTGATTAAGGGGTAAAACTACTGAATTTTCCTCTTACTTTTTAAAAGTTGCCCCTTAAATAATAGAACCTCCTGAATGAATTCCGTAAATTTAAGATTAAGGGGTTTCACACTTGTGCCCTAAATCCACTTTTAAGGTCAAATTAAGGGATTACCTCACAAATTAATGGCCTCTTAATTCAGATTAGGGGGGTTGATGTATTTTCAGGGGTAAATTAAGGTAGGGTTAAGCACATTTTAAGTGCATTGTGTTTCGTAGTGATGGGGGAAGGATTTGGGCTAATAACTCCAGACCCCCGTGAGCTAGGGGGGCAAACGGGGGCTCATTGGAAAGGACTCACGGAGATCTACCGTCATGTCAAGTTTGGCGTGGCTGGGTGCTCGTGGGGCCGACGCACCGGTTCTGCGGGGAGGAGAGCTTCACCACCAGCCACGTTCGATAGGTCTGGGGGAGCCGAGGGTCCATGTAAAATTTCGCGCCGCTAGGTTGTTCTCCTGCAAAATCCTGGCATGGAACCGATCGGGGAGTGGCGCGGATCAGTCCTGAGCCACTTTCATGTAAACATTGGGTCCTCCAGGTAGCCGGGGAGGGGCTGCCCACTGCAAAGCCTGTTAAAAATTGTCTGCTGGCGATTTCCATGAACTGGCAAACGCAAAACTGGCATTTAAGCATCGATACCAGTGCTAATTGATATCTAAATCGATACTAAATTTTAGTATCTAGAATCAAATTTTTTTGACAACCCTAGAACAGACACAAAAATAACCAAATTTCAATGATATTATGTTACATAGTTTGTCACAGTAATGATAAATATTATGTTGCCCAGCTCTCTTATTATAAATGTTGTCATAAATGTTTTGCTGCAGATCAACCCTTTGCTATAGACTCAACATATCCTAACAATCCACCCTACCCAACAAATCCATCATCATCATCCATCAACAGACACTCCGTACAGATCCACCAAACATAGAGCCACTACAAATGAGGCAGATGAAAAAAGCTGGAGTGGTAATTTTTTCATTTTGTTTAACTGCTCTCTGTATTTATTTTAAGGCCGGATTAGTGCAGCACCAATATTAAATGACCTTTTAAACTGACCCTTTTAATATACAAAAATAAATCAAGTTTATATTTTTCCAAGAAAACTGACCAGCGAACTGTCATTTGACCCCATTTTTTTATGTATTCTTTATTGTTGGAACATAATTATATAACGACAAACAAAAAACTTGAACTTTATACACTTAGGGAGTCATAGAATGTGTACAAAAATGTAATAGAAAGGACTATATGCATATAGCTCAAGTTCATTTATTTAGTATCTCCACAAAATCTGGCTTTAAGGGTTGTATGTGTTTCAGCCATTTGCTGACCCTAATTTAGAGAAAAAGTGCCATTTGATTTACAAGCACACCCTGTATATCCTGTCCCTGGATCTCTCTTTTCCTGTCCCAGTTCTGCCTTCCGAGTGAGTGCCCATAGACACGCACAGCGACAGGAAATGTCTCTATCCCCACCCTGAGCGCTTACTACAACAACTGTTGATTTTTTTTCCCCAACATTTTTTAGGCTTGCAACCCATTTATTTGTGTGTCTGTAAAAAAAAAATTTCGTCTTCCCCTGCTCTCTTCAACTTTCCTTCAACTCCAGTGGTTCTCGGACATTTTTCAAATGGTAAACCACGAAGGCCCCCAAGTGGTTTGTTTGGTTCTGGCTCTGCAGTCCTTCAAATTGCTCTGTAAGGCCGGTGGTCTGTGAGTGTGGAATTGCTTATAATTTAGACAGGAGGACAAACAGGATGCTAACCTGATGCATCAGGGAAAGAGAGCATCTCCAATAATAAAAACAAAGAGAACAAAAACAAACAAACAAAACTATCTCATTTAAAATAGTCAACTGTAGAAGTGGTCGGAATTGTCAAAAGTCTTTATCACTGGGTACTGTTTGTGTGTGCATCACAGTATATTGAGTCACTTCATTACGTACACCTATGGAAGCAATTGCACTATTGTTCTAAAGTTTTATTTTATTATTATTATTATTATTATTATTATTCTTTTCATAGCTGAAATTTGGCGCCAATTCTTGTGTGAGTCTCTACTGAATTTTCAGTGTCTCCAAACACTTCATAGCAACAATGCAATCATAGTTTACATTTTCTCTAGTTTTCCATATTATCCACTCCACTGACCGTACAGGTGGACTCTGTAGTGTACAGTAACAGACTGTAGTCCATCTGTTTGTCTGCACCCTTTGTTAGCCCCTTTTACCACATCAGGACCCCACACAGGACCACCAGTGAACAGGTAGATCAGCCCACCAACCAAACCAGCATTTCTTGATTTCTTACTTAGCCTCACTGGACTACTAGAGCTCTGCATGGCAAACAGATTTGGGGTTCTGTTTACCCGTAGAACTCAGTGTATCAGTAAAATCTGATTTCGGTAGTTATAAACGGTGTAAAACTGTCTAAAACCGTGTTTGTTCTGCTACACTTTTGCCGTTTGCTGCTCTTTCCCTCGGCCGCTGTCCCGAGCCCCTCCCTCTGCGGGTTTTCCCCACCCACTTGTGGGCGGAGACTATCCTGCACGTTCTCCCAGGTTTAAAGATCTTGTATTTTTTCTATTCGTTTCTAAGACCTATAATAAAAGAAGTTTGTTCATTTTTGGATCCGCTTGTTCCGCTCAAGATTTAAACTTTGTCAGCTTTTTATCACATTTATTGTCTGAGCATTTCTTATCATCTGGTAATGAAAGTGCTGATACCCTCTTTTAGCTTAGAAATTCCTCTCTAAACACACTTTTTCATGACATCACTGAGGATGTCTGCTTTGTTTAGGCATGTGTTTGTTTATAGTTTACCAGGAAAAACTCCATTAAGATAAAGATCTTGTTAGAATGAGGACTTCAAATTTAACAAAACAAGACACAACCAAGAAAATATACAAGTACAAATCATAGGATTTTTGTGGTTATTGAAGTGGCTGAATTGTCAGTGGGTTGTGGTACGTGGGTCGCAAAAGTAAAATTTTGCTTTGCATTGATTTATTTAAAGCCGTTGCAGATTTAGTGGTGGGATGGCGGGAAGGGTAAGCTCCAAGTTTTTAATTGTTTAATTTGTTTTTGGGTGAATACCAACGTTGTGACCACTGAACTTCAAGTGGAAAGTTTTGTATGCGCTATAAGCTTCATATCAGCTATAATTTGCCATTCAAATCAATAGTAATTGATTAAACTGCATTTGATTTAACTGATTCAAGGCGTTTCTCCAATCAGCTGCATAAATTTAGCTGTTTTTAAAAACAAGTGAACATTATCTGATGCATAAATGTTGCTTTTAATCGCTAGCCTACAGGTTAGCTCGACAGTGAATCCTGTACTTGTGTTGCTTTATTAGTAGGATCAGTTTAGTCTATTACATTAATTGTTCTTTTGAAACTTACAGAAATGTACCATTTCCACGAATCATTGCTGTTGTCTAGGTCAGATTTACAGTATATCTAAACAGTGCATCTGGTCTTGACACTCAAAATGGAGAGCATGATTTTAAAATGACCTGAGAACTTATCATTCAGGTTGCTATCAAATTACAAAGCTGATTCATTGTCTTTGATGAAGCCTGACATTGTGTTTTCAGGTTCTAACTCTGACATGGTGTTAGTATTAGACCCGCTGGTCAGGGAGAAGGTGTCCTGCCCTTTGACTCTCCGCGCTCAGCGAGACTCCGGTTCGCCTTCCTCTGATGTCATCCCTTCCTACCGGGATCGCTGCAATTCCGGGGAGTCCAACCGAAGCCAAGACTCCTTGCAGCGCAAGCGGCTGGATTCGGGCGCGTCGGAGCGCAGCCATGCCTGCTCGAGGCCCGTTTCTGAATCAGACGCATCTGAGCTAGGCACCCCCTCGGCATGGGCCATGGGGGCAGAGCGAGGGGCGGGTGGATATTCACTCAGCGCAAAGTCAGGGGATGAGATTAATAACCATGAGACGAGCAAGTCTGACGACCAGGGCTCTGCCACAACGGCTGATGTGGAGACAGTTGATGGGGCGGTAAACTCCAAGAAGACAGCAAATCCAGTCAGTTGCTTGCAGCAGGAGTCCAGAGGAAGGCCGAAAGCCAGCAGCTTTAAGCAGAAGGTGAGGCACGATGACTTGAGACGAGTCTCGGTTTAATCTTAGGGCAAATGCTAATGTTCCAAAGCTTCCACTAGGAGGTAATGTTCAGCTGCAGGTGAGACTCCAGCCTAGTCGACCTCTCACTTTTTCCATCGCTCACGACCAGCACAGATGCTGAGTCCTGGCTTTTATAACCCCCTTGTTTAGGGAACGACCATAAACAACAGAGTTTTATAGGTACGAAGGGACGGCCTTCTGAGAGTTTAGTTACCATGCTACGTAAATAAACTAGCCACCTCCTTTCTCTCTCCTAAACATTCTGGTTCTGCTAAATGCCTACATGTAGCAACACAGAAGAAAACGGTCACCAGCTTCAAACATGAAATGGGCCTTAATTAAGTTACATTTGAATGATGCTTGCAATATAGTTCAGTTATGTTTTTAAGAAGCCAGTCTTTGTTTTTCATTTACGTGCCAATTCAAGGTGGCAAAGCGACTACTGTATCAAATGTTACATAATTTTTTTTTTGTGGTAAAATATTACAGAAAAGGACTGTTGGTACTTTTGTAAGTGCTGGCTTGTTATATTAATGAATCTCCTGTCTCTAGGTCTCATCAGGAACGGAAGCTCTGTTTTCCCCTAACAAAGAAACAGGTAATTGAAAATATTCTATTTACAAACCCCTGAAACGCTTAAACACTGGTGATGCTTGTTTAGCATTACTAGTAATTTTTCATTTCACTCCGCTCTTACTCATGTTTTCCTTTATCAGTTCACCTTTACATTTTGTGTAACTTTTGTGATACTCAGAGAGAATTACTTTGTAAAATACATTTTACTATCTCTTATGAAGATACCATTTTGGAGATGTTTTTGTATTATGACAATATGGATTGACTATCATTATTGTTATTATAAGATAAGATAAACCTTTATTAGTCCCACTGGTGGGAATACTACGACAGAAAGTGGACAGAACAAAGTTAAGGACAGCAAAACAATCGATTAAAAGTTATACAACATAATAATAAATATAATAATAATAACTTAACAAACCACAATGTTCATGCCTGTTGGAAAAGCATCCCTATTCATGAAGCTGGTTAAGATCATGCAGAACTCCTGCTCTGATTTTCTGATATCTATTCCAGTAGTCAAAGGCAATGGATAGAAGATATATGTGTATACTAGTTCCACTGATTTAAAAGAAGTAAATAGTATGTTCAGAGGATATTGCAATGGTGTAGTGGTGTTACCCTAGATATTGTCTTCAGAGTAGAGCGACTGGTCATTGCAGAGTTCGGGGTGACGCTCCTTCCACCACTTAAGGGCAAGGACTCTAAAAAGCCGTGAAATCTCCTAACCTACGATCTCAAAAGAGACACGCCAGGTTATGGATTGGAGTCCCTAGTGATAACATCTATAACGTTTCATGGACTATGTCCAAATAACTGAGTTGACCTTCCTTTCTTCTTTGCTTTCCTTGATGTTGCCTGACCCGGAAGCCACATGTTAGCCACATCTGCCAGTTTTTCCAAAGGTGCTTTGGGGAAACAGATCAGACTAAGTCAAGGCAGGCAGGGGATGGAAGACGAAGTGAGTTGAGAACTAAATTAGGTTCTTTGATTGTGTAACTAAAAACTGAAACTGATCCATTTGTAGGGCTGCACGATTATGGCCAAAATGATAATCACAATCATTTTTATCAATATTGAAATCACGGTTATTAATCGCAATTATTATTTTAGGTAAAACATTTTTATTGCACTTTCTATTTTAAACAAACAGTAAGTGAACAAGGCATTCAGTATAAAATGAAACCTCAAATAAAAAGAACTTATAAATAATAAAAGAAAATTTACCCAAGACAAAGGGCTAACACGCACGCGCACATACACTCACACGCACACAGTTTTTTAGGCAGCTTAATAAGCCCTAATCTTTTGTACGCCCCCTGGTGTTTGACTGAATATAGGTTGAGAAAGTGCTTGATTTGATATGCAGCAGAGCCGCTATTCAAATGTTAATATCGCAGACGATCATCTTAATTTAATCGTGGCAGCCAAAATCGTGATCACGATTAAAAATCGATTAATTGTGCAGCCCTATCCATTTGTTACATGTGAACACGCCACAGTACCCAGTGTGAATAGTGTGAAATTTTAACCCGTTCATTAAGTAAAGCAGTTGGGAATGGACGATACAGCGTCCGGGGAGCAGTTTTTGGAGACTTACATTACTCAAGGGTGCCTCGGTGCTTCCACTGGCAGTCCTGGGATTTAAACACAGTTTAAACAACTGTGTGGAGAGAATTGAGCTGCTGATGCGTCAGAAACTCCGTTACTTGACTGAGATACACTGGAAAATCAAAGACTGCTGCAAGTTCAGTACCGTCACAGTACAGTTTAGATACAGCACGGTTCCTGTAGACGTATGGAAACGTGCCTTACTTTACCTGGGTGTTAATCTGATGAGCTGGTTAAAGGTGATGATGCAGAGGATGATGTGAAACTGAGAATTAGAGCTTGGTGACAAAGGCCAACAAAATAAAAAAATAGCAGTAAACCTGCAAAAGCTGCAAAACGTTACAATGAAGTTTAAACTAGAGGCAAAACAATTTCTAATTCTGTCCAACCCAGCTTCTTTAGCGCAGAGTGAAACTGATCAACAAAACTGAATGAAAATGCAAACTGATAAAATAATACATAAACTAGAAATGAATTATATTTAGGTTTATTTCTACATCTTAACAGCTATCAAAATAAAAGTCTGAATAAAAAGAAATCCTCATATGTACTTATCTTGGCTCGGAGAAAGAACTTTCCATGGCCTGTCCTCCAGTTTTAGCGCTCATTTATACACAGTTATAAATCGAAGAAGAAGGTAAAAAAACCCCATAATGAACCACAGAACTATAATGAAATATCTTGTATTTTCATTTCATAGACAATTTTGTTTCTAAAGAGATTTTTAAACTGACAACTTTGGTGGCCTATATAGGCAAAAAAAATCCTAATATTCAAGTGTATTAAAAGTTCTTTAGTTTTACTTTAATGGAGAGAAGAAAAATCAGAAAAATGCTAAGCCAAATGCTGTATCTCTTCACATTTATCCACTATGTCAATTGACTAATTTGGTCAAGGCCTCTTCTCTACATAATTCATTTTTGACTGGTCCTGTATGTATAGTGCACCTTCTAAGACTTTCCTGTTTGTGATTCAGGAGGAGGGGTGAAAGTGTTCCCACTCTTTTCGGTATCAAGACGTCTTGCCCTCCCTCTGTCTGATGGCTGCATCCCAAAGCCCTCACTCGTTCTCATGACCGAATAGGGCAATTACAGCATGCACGAGCTTAGGGGCCCTGTCCAGTGTACGATTGCAATCTACCATTTCTCCCCCCCCTTCAAGGCTTTGTAACTTTAAAGAGAATATCCCGTATCAGCCGCAGTAGAAAGTAAACAGAATTGGGAATACTCTGAGAGCCGCCTCTGTAATTCGCGTTGTCCGTGTGAATTTCTGTTTGGATGTAAAAATGTGTGTACATACTTTCCTGCTATGTAAACAGCCCTCGTCTGCGCTTGTAACTTTCTTGCCTCTGTCATTTTTGTAAAAGGTTCTCTCTGGTTGTGGTTCGACGGGTGCGAGTTTTCGCTGTATTATAGTTTGACAGTCTGTTTTGTGTCTTTGCAGTATTTACAAGCAAAACCTCACAGTTGTTCAACCGAGCGAGCTCAGTTCGGGACCGGGTGCGCAGGTTTGCTGAACCAGCTGTGATCTCCAGCCAGACTCGAGATGTTCATGGAGGACCCTCCTCTACGAATGCTTCTGGCACAGCGACAGCCACTCAAGCCCCCTCTGAGAGTGGAGATGCACCCTCATCCCTTCCTTCCTCCTGTCCGTCCACCTCTCTGGGGCGAGTGGGAAACCTCAGCAAAGGCCTGCCTGACCAATCGGAGGCTCCGTCCAACGTCCAATCACTGGGAGCAGTGGGCGGGCCGCAGAACTCCACTGAAAATGTCAGGAGTGCTTGCTACGGTTCAGAAGAGGGGCAGACTCCCGAGGGAAAAGCATCTTCCAGGACTCCAGACCCCCAGGGAGATCCCCAGTCCAACATGAAGACCTTCCTCACCATCGAGATCAAGGACGGACGAACCATCGCCCCGCAAGCTTCGGCGTCCTCTTCGTCCACGGCGGCCAGCATGGTGCCCCGAATCATCACTGGCACCTCAGCCCAGAGGACAGGTGGGTACCGTACTGGTCGCGCTATCTCTCAGAGGGGGCCACCTTCATACAAATCACTTTACTCAACAGGTTTTAGTTTTTGACACGAATTTATCAGATTCATTCTAGAGAACAAATGGTGTTTGTATGTTTTTTTTAAATGGATGTAATTTTGCTATATACAGTGGCACGTTAGAACTTTCAGGTTACAAATGGGTGGTACGTCAATGGCTTGTCTTCAGTACATAAATGAAAAAGAAAATTTAATGATACGTGTAATTTTTTCTGACAACTCATAAGCTGGAATGGACATTTAAAAATGTTATCAAGACTACAAGTACAGTGATTATTAAATGTTACCTGCACTTAATTAACTAAACAGATCTATTATGCCTTGTTTGTAAAAACGCATACAATCGTTCAGTGTTCTATACTGTGATATGTTAACTGTATAATGATATTCTTGGAAAACCGTTGACGTATGGGGATACAGTTTATCATGGTCATGTTGCCCGAATATGTTATTGAACCAAACTCCATTCCACACTGGCTTTTTAATTTTTGCACTGCTTTCCTCCTGGGATAGTGAATATGCGGTATCATTAAAACTCATTTAAGTTACACAATTAGACCTTAAGGATCGCTGATGTTAATTATAATGTTATCAATGACTCTTATGTAGAAAAAAAACAATGTTGTTTTATGTAAAAGGTTTCAAATATTGCCACCTTTTAATCCAATGTGTCAACTAAGTACAGTATATTTAGCTTCTGTGCTTTTCTGAGATTATGCTTTTGCTTTATATTGCATTATATAGTGCATTTAACTTAGTCTTGGATAAAAAGTTGCTGAGAAAAGATGCTGGCAAGTGAAAAGTCATCCGCTGCTGGTGGCTGCATTGGAAGATCTTTGAAAGCTTATACTTCAGAGATACTTCATGGCGATTTCATTTGAGTTTGTGTGTTTTAATTGTAGGTTATAAGGTGGGCTGAGCTTTCAAAGCCAACCGTTTTTGAAATGTTTGAATCTGAGAAGGTAGACAGAAACATTCATCTGTTGTTTTTCTTGACAAAGTGCGACCCGATGATTTTCACAGATGTGGGGAAGAGTGGATTGGTCAAATGGAATTCACTGCAGTCCATCTGGGTATTTGGCATCGAGTCTGCCCATTCCTATACATTACGTTTATTAAAGGTTGAACATTAGACCATAAAACCTCATTTGGTAAGATGACACTGTCTTTTCCGGTGTCTGCCGAAAGGTATTTATATTACTGCTGTATATTTCTTCAGGTATTAAAAGGGCTTTCGCTCACTTAGCGATAGCGCAGATGGGACCATCTCTCACCGCGGATCAAGAGAGGACTTATTTCACATCGGAGTTTACAAGATGAAACATTAAGAGAGCGAATGAGGTTCCCAGTGTTTACAGTTGTGTGGGGAGACCGTACTAAAAGCTCTGTCTAACAGTCCACTAATTAGGAGTTACTGCTCACCAGCCACAAGAAGTCCAACCAGATAAGACCCTATCTCTGTCTCTGTAATCGCAAAGAACTTGCTTTCAGTTAATACACACACAGACAGATTCTCTCTCTCTCTCTGTCTCTCTCTGTCTCTCTCTCTGCAGTGTTTTTTGTCACTTTGCCACAGCTCTGTCACATCTTCCTTTTTTGGAAGCACTTCGCTCATCCTCGCCTCGGAAAGCGGCCTGCAGGCGGTCTGGGCATATTTCAAAGCCTCCACGTTTCCATTCTGTCATTGAGCTCATTCTTTCGCCCGATGCATTAGCCAAAAGTCAGTAGAGCCACCATGGAGCGGTTTTTCAATTAACCCTGCGTCTTTAAGAGCATGGCAGACTTCAACTGACCTTGAGTCATTGCCAGTTTCTGACCACTAACTACCACCGTCTAGCTGTTTGTTTTCCTATAGACATACGTAGAGGTAGACTGTATGGGCTAAAATACGTTATATTTGGAAGTACTTTCATGCTACCTGATGTGAATCACAATATTGAAGCTTTTTTAGAAACCTCCCGAGGTACTACTTTAAAAAATGCAACCAAAACAAATGAGTTCAACTTGTATTTAAATGGGAGCAAAATGTCTGCATACTTCAGAGTCTTACAGAAAGGTTTGGTCTGTGCTACAGAATTGTATTGTGTGTGTGTGTGTGTGTGTGTGTGTGTGTGTGTGTGTGTACACACATACACTTAGACACCAAACTCTGACTTAGTTCTCAAGGTTTGAATTATGTAGAAAGTGTGAAGATTCAGTTATATTTGCCATATTTAGCAGCACTGCGTTAATGCAGGGCACTCGCACTCTTTTGGACTAACTGTTCTGAGATGCAATAGTGACTGGACTGCTGCACTCTTTTAAAATAACGATCCTTGCATAGAAGAACCATTTTGGTTCGTTTCAGTGAACGACAAGGTTCTTGGAGGAACAGTCAAACTGGTGAAGAACCTTTACACTATGTAAAAGTTTGTTTACCATACGTTACCTTAGCTGGGCGTATATTTGAACATGGTTTTTGACTTGATCAGTGTGGGATTCTGGCGATTCTCACTGTATGAAGAAAAAAGAAAAAAAAGTGAAAGGGAGCCATTGGTCACGCATGAGCACATCACAGCACACAGTGTGAACAATGTGAAATTCTTTCTCTGTATTTAACCCGTTCTCCTAGTGAAGCTGCGGGCAGCCAGGGATCAATGTGTGAGGGCGGTACCTTGCGCAAGGGTACCCCAGTGGTGCCACTGGCAGTCCTGGGATTGGAACCCGAAACCTTCCAATAGCAGGGGCAACTCCCTAACCACCAGCGGCCCCAAAATTCAGCTCAGAGCTGGTTTTAAACCCGTATTCCTGACTCTCTCAGCGCGGTGCATTAGCCATTAGACCACACTGGGGGGTTAATATACTTATCGAAAGCCTGCTGGAACAAATGATGGTAACTCCTTGGGGTGCCGCAGTTGTTTGGATTAGTAATAGTGTAAACTAGCAACTATTTTGATGTTGATTTGTGTAACTATATGCACATTAATAATAGCAGACATTAAATTTACTTTATATGCATAACTTGTATACATAGAATTCCAAATATATGTTTGTAATATCCTGCTGGTGTGGGTTTCAGTGACGCATGCACAATCAATTTGAGTGCAAGTGCAAAACTAGTGCAAACCTATGGATTCTTTAAGTATTAAGGGAAATAAAGAATACCACTGCAA
Source organism: Brachyalestes nurse (assembly GCA_037974405.1). Classification (NCBI taxonomy): domain Eukaryota; kingdom Metazoa; phylum Chordata; class Actinopteri; order Characiformes; family Alestidae; genus Brachyalestes; species Brachyalestes nurse. The sequence continues at coordinate 1,066,781 of JBBPCY010000039.1, read as the reverse complement.
TAAAAATGCAGTAAACCTGCACTGAAGAGCTTCTTTCAATACTTTACTGTTGGGTTTATGTTACTTGCACTTGCCTGCAACTTGCACTTGATTAAAAAATAATGAATTGAAAGTACATAATGTGGTTTCAATCATCTTTGCTCTCATCTTTGCTCTCTCATACTGAGTATAGCGCTCAGGGTGGTCTTTGAAATTGCTATTTAAGTTCTGAGCATGTTCTGCTGCCCCACTGGTGTTGCCAGTGCTTGCTGAAATAATAAATGAGGTTTTACTTTGCTAGCGGCCTGTAATCTCTGTGTCTTTCTATGTTTCATTATTTAGATGTCCGTGTAACTGTACCCTTAATAACTGCAGAAGTTAGAGAGGTGGTCTCTCTCAGGCTGACTGTGGATGGATGTGAAGCTTAGGCTGCTGGACTTTCGAAATATCCAGTGCGGTTGATTATAATATCATTCTTTTCCTAAGCTTGTCATTTGAGAACTTCACCCATGACTCCCAGAGAATGTTTTTTAAAAAAATTCGCACAGTCATAACCCCCCCAGCCCCACCCCCCCCAAACTTCTTGGCGCTTCTTGAATTGGCATAAACACAGTTTGCACAGGTTGGAGCAAAAAGAAAGGATTACTTTACCTTTTTTTTTTTACTTTACCTGATTTTGCACAAAATTATTTGTGGCTGCAATTCATGGAACAGTTTGTGCAGCTTGTGAGACTTTTTGCTGATTGAGGACTTGGCTAGGACAGTGCCATCCACACCCCAGGAGAGTGCAGGATGTTGCGTTTATGTTAGCGGCAACGTGACTCACTCAATTTGCTGAAGAGTGGTGCCAGCCTGAACACTTACGTAACTGAGTGATGGCCACCTATTCCTTATCCCCTGCACCGCACTTCATCCATAAATCTCCAATGTATACAAATACATGTCCACCAGCAGGGAATTAGACCTATTTAACTTATAAATATTTATCGGTAAATATTCGCTGGTGTGACTCGAAAACCATGTACTTATTTTTTTTCGTCCCCCAGCACGAATCCCCTCTGCGTGTCTCTTAATTTTTTCTTCTTTGTTTTTCTTAGAACTGACGCTGGGTCTCAGAGCAACGCCGTTCAAGATTGGGGGCTCCAGCCTCTTGACAGGACCCTCCATTAAGGTACAGTGTTTTCACATAAAACTTTAGCCCAAACACTCAAACCGTAGAAGGTTGACAATTCTTGTGTAAAGGGATGTAAATCCAAGTCCTCTGAGGATACATTTTAACTCAGACACTGATGGGCATCAATAATCAGAATCAGAAAGTATCCAATAAATCCAATAAAAATTCTGCAAAAATACACTATGCTATATACACAAATGCTGGGTAATAATATTATGGATAAATAACACAGGTAAGTGAATTGCTAGGAACACAAATGGTGGTTAGGAGTCTGTTACTGTATGTAATAGATCAATATTGACATAAATAGTGATACTTACTGTTACACATAATAGTATTAAGATATTGCACATAAGGAAATGATTTAGCGCACACATGCTATTATTTAGCTGCACATGCTAAGGCTATTGTAGATAATAAGAAATTGCACATAATAATAATGATTTAAACCTAATAAGAAACTGCACAACAAAGTAGCATCAGGTTACTGCACAGATTATTGTGTGTGACGGGGGAGGAGTTATAGAGTCTGATGGGGTGGGTGTGTGACAGGGGGAGGAGTTATAGAGTCTGATGGGTGTGTGTGTAACGGGGGAGGAGTTATAGAGTCTGATGGGTGGGTGTGTGACAGGGGGAGGAGTTATAGAGTCTGATGGGTGTGTGTGTGTGATGGGGAGGAGTTATAGAGTCTGATGGCAGTGGGGGAGAAGGATTTGATCAAAATGTCCACTTATTTTAGTGTAAAAGATCTAAAATAAACATAAAAGCACTGTTGGGGCTGAAATGAGGGAGTGGGCCAGCGTGGGAGGATGAAAGTGGAGGGGAAAAGAAGGGAGGAAAGCACTTTTGGGTGGTTTCTGCACAGTCCCTGGGAAATCCAGCATCACCGGTGTGGCTGAGCCAATTAAGACTTCCGTCTCACTGTAGCAGCGAACATGGGTTATGTAAAAGAGTTCTTCCCCTCTCTTTCTCCTGCCTTCACTCTCTCTCTCTCTCTCTCTCTCTTTTTCTCTCTCTCTGATCAACACTCCGTGGCTCTTTCAGTTCCTCCAGCTTGGTGCTGTCTGGAGAGAGGGGGCTTTGCTCAAGAGAGGGCGGGTGTGTGCTTCCATACGGTTTAATCACCCGCTTGCACATCATCAACAATCATTAAAGGGCACCTTCTGTTTTTAAGTCCGGTGCTAAGCAGCCTCGCTGCTCTGCTGGGGAACGGGCCAGGTGATTAGAGGCAGCAGACCAGGGGCGGCCGCCCTTCACATGCTGTGAGAGCATACTGTGCGTGTCTGAGCCGGATGCAAAATGAAGTGGACAGGTGAAGGGCTGACAGCACTTGTGTGTGCGTTTATTTCGAGCGCGTTCCCCGAGGAGCGCTCCCTCTCCGCTCCGCCGGCCAACAGGAAAAAGAAACAAGGCCTGCCGCTAAGACAACAGACGAGTAACAAATTGAGCTAAAGGTCAATCATCCTGTTCTCCCCCGACTCCAATTACGCACTCATTTAAATGTCGCAGAGTCTGTATGCAAAACATAAAGGATCTCAGAGCTTCCACCGCAAAAACCGCTTCGTACTCGAGACGTGACAAAACGTTACCACACCAGCTGCACCGCTATCCCGAGGTTCAGCCGGACAAACAGCCCGCTCTTACAAAAATGACATTCTGTAATGCAGCCGTGTAATAAATCATTACAGTCTCTCTGCATTAGCAGGGTGCAATTCGTTTAGCACTCGTCACGCCTCTTCTCACACCCTCTTCCACGCTCCAGCGTTCGACTGCGCCTGCCACGCCCACTGGCACCTGTTTCACAACTGGGGCTCGACTGGCCTGTCTGTCCAAAGACTGTCCAGATTATCCTCACTTCCAATGAGCCGCTCACGTTTTTCTGCATTGTTGCGCTACACGCTGCTCTCTTTTGCTCTGATTGCTGGTCGTGAACTGTTTTTTGACTTTGATCCTGTATACAGTAATCCCTCGCTTTTCGCGGGGCTGTGAATCTGTGATACCGCTAGGATTCAATTATGATACTTTATGAATCCATTATGTATCAAGAAATAGCAAATGTTATTATTTCAGAAGGACTCTGTCTTTAAAATGCAATTATTAAACATACAGTATTTATATCTTTGAAATTCAATGAACTTTCCCAGTCAAGAAAATAACACATTCATTGAATATTATTTTGATGAACACTGTATTAAAGGTTACTGTCGTTCATTCTATATCTGAATTTATCGCAAATTGAATAAAATCGTGTCGCTAAAAGGAACAGAGGGTGGCACAAAGAGTCTGAAAGCTGAGATCACAGAATACTGACTTACTAGAAGTTTAGTGGATAGAAAAAAAAACTGTCAATAATGACAGTAAATCAAGGCCTGCTTTGTGAAGGAGGGTGTTACTAAGAACGTATTACTAGTCGAGTCTTAATCCTGTTCAGTGGTTTATTGCTCTTCAAGGCAAACAATAATTCAGATGTCATTCATGACCAGTTTTCCATTCGAGGAGCAGTTTTCTTAAAGGTACTGAAGATTAATCTGTGTCTGAAGAACCTGCCCCTAATGGCCGGTGTCTGAGAATTTAAGTGCATTACTGACATTACAGGCCTGTGTTTGTGTTGTCTTGTTTATCACTTGTCCTCCGACGTCTCCGACATGAACAGTGGGCATCAGTAACTCAGCCCTGTGCGTGTCCCTGCCTACAAATTGCATTCAGGATTTTAATTAATAGACAAATAGGATTAGACCGCCAAGACCCTTAATCAGCTTGAACCGGAGAGCAGAAGAGTGCCCCGCTAATATATTCATTTATCCAGCTCGTACAAAAAAAAAATCAATAAATAAACATAAAAAAAAAAGCAGACAACAGTTTGGAGCAGCTGTCCCCACCGCGCATGCTAGCAGCAGGAACCGGCTGGAAGAGGAACAGCAGGAGAAAAAAAATACAGAAGCAGAATTAAAATAGGAGCGGAGGAGGCAGACAGCGGAGATTTAGATTTCTACCCATCACTCGTAGATTCACCCGGTGGGAGGATTGCCACCACAGAGAAGGAATGAGACAGAGAGAGAGAAACAGGATGGGGAATGCAAGAAGGAAGAAGGAGAGGGGAATGAGGGGAAAGACATGTGACAGGTTGCATAACACTAGCAATTCAGAGCATCCTTGGAGGCCTGGGTACTTTATTATAAAAATACTCCCCAAAAAATCTCCAGTCAAGTTTAACCTTGCTTCATTTTACTCTGAATAAAAGTGATCCAGGGTTTGACTCGCTTATTAAAATATAACAACCTGTTTATTTACTTACTTTCAGCAATGCCCCCATCAAGTCAATTCCATGCAGCACGCTTTTGCTTGTAAGTGAGAACACATTTCAGCTGAACTCACCGAAAATGGCAGCCCCAAAATGGGGTTGGCGTAACCTGCAGGACAAGATTTGCCTGAAAAAAAAAACTGCCTTTGGCCAGACTGTGAGAAGTGGTAGTTAGATTTTAATGATGTCGTATGTCCCTTGACATCATTCAGATTACATTTTCCCCCAGTGGGAATATTTGGGTGCTCCTGCCCCAAGCAGGTCAGCAAGGACAAGTGCAAGAATAGCATCCAACCACCAGACTCTGAGTCTACAAGCAGAGTCCCTTAGAAACTGATTCTGCAATGGAGGAGTGGGGGATTTAAGTCATTACTGTTATGAATGCAGTAACAACTGCGGTTTTATTTCTGAGAGCGATGCAGCTGTCAAGACTCTCGATTGATACTCAAAAGATACTCAATTGTCTTCCAACTCTGAAGTGAAGCAGCTATATTTCACTTAATTTGCCTGTGAAGAGCTGCACAACAAAGTCACCTCTTTCTGCTAAATGCAGTTAAACATTGTAATCAAAACACTGCAACGCAGCTTTTAAAGGTTTTGTAAATAGTGAATGCGACCATGTTTTTCTCAGCTATCTGCTAGCTCTGCTGGTACTTTGTGTTTCTTGATACACTCAGATCAGATTTCATCCAGCCGGGCAAATGTTTTAGCCCTTCTGTCCCAATCAGGCCAGCACAGACACGAGAAAGAACAGAACCAGGCTCTTCAAATCATCCGACTCCATCAATCTTCAAGAAACCTCTCAGTAACTTATTGTGCTTTGAAGGAGTGAGAGACTGTTATTAATGCAGTAATAATTGCTGTTTTTATTGATGAGAATGACTCACCAGACACAAGCTGCTGCTATTAGTGCAACTAAAAGAGAACTGTCTTCTAGCCCTGAAGTGAAGAAACCCACTTTGAACTTGATTCATCATGGAAAGCTGCATAATCAGCTCACGTATTCTGCGTCTGAGCTACATTTCTGACACCAAGCCAAAACAGTGGCTGGCATAAGAAACTGCCATCATGAAAACACTTGAACAAAGTTTTTTTTGAAGATTTTGTAATAATGGTGTCCATGTTTTTTGTGGGGTTTTTTTCCAGAATTGCTCTCTACAGATCTGTCGAAGCCCAACTTGATATTTTTCTGCATTTTATATGTTTCTAGGCTAGTCTGCAGTGGCCGACTAAAAGAAATGACCGTGTTTTTAACTTACAGGTTAGATTTTCATTTTTTCATCCTTCTCCAAGCAAGACAAGATGATGATGATGTGTGAAAGTAGCATCAGCAGTCCTTCCAGCCTGGCATCAGAACTTTATATCACAAGAGACAAAGTGTTTCAAAGTGTAATAAGCAGGTTTTTTTCCCCACAAAAACACTGGGTGTGTCCAAAATTGCGCACTTGCACACTTGTAGCGCGCGATTTTAGTGCGTAGTGCGTTCAAAAAAAGATTCGGCAGTGGTGGGACATCACTTACTTTAAAGACTTTAAAGATCACAGTCAAAGTCCAGTGGGGAACAAATGATCTCTTCTAAAAGTGAAATATAGGTATTAGGGGTTCACAATATATCAATTTCTAATCATTATCACGATACTGATCATTCTAATCATTATCACGATACTGGTCTTTGCCATATTGATACCAAAGAGTCCTTTAATATGTACATGAGACTACTAATAATGTAAAGGGTTTTCTAAGAATGTTATGAGCATTGTGACCACTCTCAGCTCCTCCCCATGAGTTTCAGTGTCAAAACTTCAACAAATATTACACACCATCCAACAGGATTATGGATTATTAGGGTCAAAATAATGTGGACCATTTTTAACAATGTAATCAATATTGCCAATTCTAGTATGTACAGAGTACAACTGTCATCATTATTAAACTGCTGCCTTAATTTCCCCTATAAATGCACCTTTTCCACTGCCAAATTTAATTTGTAATAGCTTATGTGTGATTAAACTTTGTACTCCTTTACAGTCTTTCAAACGAGGAGGAAGACTGAGGATACTTTCCTTAAAATCAGTCAACTGTAACAGGTATTAAAAAAAGAGGATAAATAATTTCAGCTTCAGCTACCAGTGTGAGTTAATGTGAAAGTGGCTCCTCTGTCTAAAAATACACGCCATTTCTGAATAACGCTGCCTAGGCTTAAAGGTCGCAGCACGCAACGCTTAATGAAAATATCACACATTAGCACACTCCTCTGTGTTCCCTAATTACACTGCCGCAAACGAGGCAGCGGCTAACGGCCTGAAAAAACCCTCGTTAGGGCTGGAGAGGGCTTGCGGTCGCACCGCCATGTCGTTCCTCTTCGCTGGCCGTTACTGGCTGGGCATTCATCACCCGGTCAGAAGGAGCCGAAATGACTTTTTAGTCCTTTGCACTTCCGCCGACCAAACACTGAGAAACTTTTCAGAGTGAAAGCTCTAAAACAGTGTAAAACTGTCTGACCACAGGCAATCTGAGGTGCTTCCATTCAAATGCATCTTTACTTGTAAATACTACAACCCTATAACAACTGACAGGTGGAGTGAAGTCCTTAAATGATCATGTTACAGCGGCACCTGTCAAGGAGGGGGTATATTAGGCAGCAAGCGAAGAGTCAGTTCTCGAAGTTGATGTGTTGGAAGCAGGAAAAATGGACGACCATAAGGATCTGAGTGCCTCTGACAAGGGCCAGATCGTGATGGATAGATGACTACGTCCCAGAGTCATCTCCGAAACGGAAAGTCTTGTGGGGTATTGCAGTGGTGTGAAGTGTTAAGTACCTACCAAAAGTGGTCCAAGGAAGGACAACCGATGAACCAGCGATGCACTTGAGAAGGGGAAGATACCCTGTCTGAGCTGACCTCAGATCAATGGGCATCAGGGATCATGACATCAGGAGACACAATGAGAAGATCTCAAGCTGAGGAACATCACAAATAGTTCACAGTGTGGACCTGACCTCCAAATTCCCCAGTGAGATGTGCTCTGAGATGTGCTGGATAAACTAGTCTGATCCATGGAGGCTCCACCACACTAACTTAGGACCTGCTGTAACATCTTGGTGCAGATACCACAACACGCCTTCAGAGGTCTTGAGGAGTCCACGTCTGGAAAGGTCAGAGGTGTTTTGGTGTCATAAGGTCCTACACGATATCGGGCTGTTGGTTTCCATGCTATAGCGCTCAGGTTTTCACTGAAGGCTGAAATCAAGACAGTACGTCAGCTTTCCCACATGCTATGTCAATGGGAAGAAGCTATTACCATATTCTCTTTATCTCTTTCTTTCTCCTCTGTGTCACTGCAGCACAAGGTGAATCCTCCTCTGTTTCTACTCTTCCATCCGCATGCAAATTGCACATATCTGAGCAGGCCTCGGGGAAAAGAAGGCGGTTTAAGATGTGCTGCATTGCTCAGTAATATACAAACATGCAAATCCACACATACATTTAAAATTACACACACACACAGAAATGTACTGCAATTTTTACATCCCTCTCTAATACTGACCACTGCAGTGACATGCTGCTGTTTGTTCGACCTAGAAAGGCTTTAAAGTGTTGTCGCACTTTAAGCTAAACGAAGCACGGGATGATTTTAACCATATAACCTTTTATTGACATTATTTTTCATCCGATCCGTTATCAGTACTGAATTACTGCGGTTCTTATCTGTTCTGTCTGGAAACATCTACCTATGGTTGCGAATAACAATTGCACCCTTAATCAGTACATTTATTAAGTACTATTAATCAGTTTCTCCATATTTTCACCGCCATTTAAGCAGTTTTGTCTTTTTGACACAGCAGAAGCCATTTTGCCCTTACAGTTCCTGCAAAGCAGAAATTTTGAAACCAGACTTGGGAGTCCAGCTTTGGGTCCTGGATTTGGACTCAATCCAATCGATTACATAAACAGGTTAACTACCAGTGATTAGAAACCATAGGACTGGGAACTGGGTCCATATTCGAAGTTCGTTCTCGTAATCGGTCTGAATGGCTGCAAAAGGAGAAGTGAAAAGGTATGATAATGTAGCATTTAATAATTGTGTAATCGTAAGTAATTGTGGCATTTTCTATCCTTTGCTATGACGGAAAAGATAAAGTGAACTCAACAAGTTGCCTTTTTTTTTTTTCAACAAACGGCAATCCACTTGCCATTTGTATCTTTCAGGTCTATGCAGAAGGTGAGAGCAGGAACCCAGCAGAATGTCAGGATCTTATCTAATGTTGGAGTGTGACAGGTAATTATTGAGAGCGGAGGACAGTGTCAGGTCCAGGGCACAGCCTGCAGTAATTATGCTCGTTTTACACTGATCTGGGGCCAGTCTCCTCCACTGAACTGCTGACCATGGAGAGCTAAAACAGGGGGAATGATGGGAGGCTTGTTCTTTATCTATCAACAGAACATTTACTGTAGATTAGGGCTGTAACGGTACATGTATTCGTCCCGAACCGTCACGGTACGTGGGTCACGGTTCAGTACGTGATGTTAGACGGAGAATACACGGTACGACGGAGAAGACGTGATTGAAGTAATGCGGATTCTACGGCATTACAGAGGGACCAAAAAGTGCCAGTATATCATAAACCTGGGTCGTAGTGTGGTGCAATAGTGCCACCTACTGGCGTAACACTTCTGCTGCCTTACACATACATG
>JBBPCY010000039.1:1030742-1044471 GCA_037974405.1 Brachyalestes nurse | reverse complement strand
AACGGTATTGAAACTGATACCGTTGCTGTTTTTAGATCCCGCGGTATACCATATTACCGTATTACCGCCCAAGCCTACTGGAGGTTCCCCCTGTTCTACACATTTTAATGTTTTGTATGCTCCAACAGACCTGATCCATCGACAAATTAAGCAGCCTTTCCTGGTTGAAGTGAGAATTTAAGAGCATGGAAATCCCCAAACTGAGCAGGTCAGTTAGGTCTCTAGGACTGAGGTTGGAATGAAAATGAAAGAACCACCTTTGGTTCCCTAAAAACCTTGTTTGAAAAAAATATGTTTATTGTCACATATTGTAAATTTATTTGAACCAGTTTAAGGGTTTTACTCAGAATCTTCTCTGAAGAACCATCCATTGGAAATCTCTAATAAAAAATCTCCCTCAGGCTTTAAAAAGATGTACTTGTTTTGGGACTACTCATTCTGATATATAATCATAATTACAGTCCACATGTTGCAGATGCAATAAATTAAGCTTTAAATATCCATTAACTGTTCACTGTATATCCATTTTTAGCACCCTGTATTGCACCCACTGCTTGAGTCTAATCTGAGTAGAAGTTGCTCACCCAGCAGTGGGTCCACCTCTCTCTTGGGGATGGGTCTGTAGCAGGAACTTGGTCCACCACAGGCCAGGTAGAGGGCGTCGACCAGGTCAGCTCCACACAGTTGTTGGGTTGCGGCAGCATTGGCTCCTCCAGCAGAGAACGCCAGCAGAAAGAACAGAGTACCAGCCTGGAGCCACGCTGCCATGGTCTGCGAAAGAAACAGGGATTACGAGGGTGAGAGGCATTAATTATACAACAGAATATGGACTAAGAGTTCATCGTCATACTTCTTTATAACTGAGATTGTTAGTGGTTGCCTGAAATGGGACCAAATGTACAATCTGTACTTTTCTATGTGGGAAAAGTTCTGGAAGTTTTCAATAACGTACTCATTGCAACAACCATCCAAAAACAGAATATTATTTTTGGAAAGATAAGATAAACCTTTAATAGTCAGAGATATTAAATTTACAATTAGATACAAAATTTACGTTGTTACAGCAGACAGTGGACAATAAAAAGGTAAGAGCAGCAGAAACAATGGAATAAAGCTATACATAAAGGTATAGAACAGGGGTGTCAAACTTCCGGTCCTGGAGGGCCGGTGTCCAGCACAGTTTGATGGGTGTTTCCTCCTCAAACGCATTCAATAATCCTGACAATTAACTGGCGAAGTGAAGCAGGTGTTTCTGAGCAGGGAAATCACCAAAACCTTCTGTCCACCGGTCTGTGAATGATGATAGCACAGCTACACATACACACTGTTATGTGTTATCTGTGTTACTGACAGGCCGGGAAAAAAAGAAAAGAAAATGAGAAGTGTGGTTGCTTAGTTGCTATAAAACCAGTGTTTGAAGACACCCAAACATTGTTTTCATGGGCAAAAACATGGCTGTTGTACAGGTTAGAGCAGGGTATTCTGCTAAATCAAGGGATGGCAGCCACTGCAACTAAGCAGATTCCACAATGTTGAGTTCCAAAGTGAACTTTTCTAGTAACCATGTACTCTTACAGAACTCAAATCACCTGCTCAGATAAATCTGCTTCTGGCATTTCAGGACTATTTGGTTTTGGTCACATATATGAACTTCAAATTCACAGAAATATGATGTATTTTCATTTTTCATTGTTACCACTATACACACTGTTTCAGCTCGATGTTTATCATTAGGCTTTTCTTTTTTCAACACCCACTAAGACACAAGATACCAACCTGTAGAAAAAGCTGCCTTCTGTAAACCATTACTTGTCTCTGAGGAGCTATTAACCCTTCTGGTAATAGGGGATATTTTTGGATGTTCCTCTATCATGCGCACACGTCCCACTCTTCCTCTCTTTCGAAAAGTGTCTCTTAGGATCTTATGTCTTCTCTAACTGTTGATTAGGCATTATGTTAATTGGCTGAGAGTATGTGGTAGAAAAATGAACATGTATGTGGTAGAAACAAATCTACTGAATATTGAAAGGGAAACATCCAATGATGGAATTGCATGTGTGCACACACACATTCACACACACACCTCTCATCTAGAAGCTGCACCATTATTGCTAGTGTTCAGCTGGGTCTCACTTTGCCAACAGAGTCCACATAATTACATGGAACGTGGGCTCAGCTGTGCCTCCAGATGACATCACTTCCTTGTTGGGGTTGAATGTAGGTGATGGAAACACAGACATGTACATTATAGGGTAAGAGTCCTGTGTCCCTGCTGCTGATCCTGAACAACCATTTTGAACAGATGTGGTAAACAACTTTAGCTGTGCTTAAATAAAAAGGAATGCACTGAATTTACTTGACTTATATTAGATTGTCCATCTGTGTAAACAACCTTGACCCTAGCAGGAGACTCATGTTCAGAATGTGCTATGATCATGTAATATATGATCATGTAATATATGTGTAGCCTGCATGTTTATTTCAGAATGCATGATATCTTTCCAGTATCTGTGTAAATTAATTGTATTTTACATAATCTCTCATTCCTACATCCCTCTCTACCCTCTCCTGCCAGGTTACAGGAAGTGAACTCTATGATCAATAAACGACTGAAAGACGTTCTTTTCACTGACCAGTGGAGTGAGGTCTGCATGGACACACTTAGCCGCTTTGGATATGTGTTGGTCAGTTGGTGTTTTCGTTTTTTATCGGTGTTAAAAGAAATTTTTTAGTATTTTAAGTAATAATAACATGTTCTATAGACAGTCAACTCCACAATTATTGGCACCCCACATGAAGATGAGTAAAACGGTCTGATAAGCATATGAAAAATATGATAAATTGTGATAAAAATCTTCTCTATAATGGAAATATATTTAGTATATGAAAGCTCAATTATGTTCATAATATACGTAAACAAAACTATATGTATCATAATTATTGATTCATCTACACTGATATCACTCTGCACTATTTTAAACAGTACTAATGAAACATGTCAGGTAGTGGATGTTTAAAAATCCTGAGAAAAAACATTATATTGTGATATAATGAAATGTAATTTATCATAATAACAATAAATGTGGTCATATTGGCCAGTCCTAGGTTGCATTATGTAATAGTGGCCACATGATGCGAATTAACTTCTTGTTTTGTTGTAAATGTCAGCCTCTCATTTATGTTTGTTCTGACAGTTAAAGGGTCCATATCTGTCAGTTATCCTTTGTTTAATTTGCTAACAAGGAGGTGTCAAGTGTGGAAAAGGATGTAACTGCAAACAGGACTATGTTAACTAAAGAAGAAGAAACCGACAGAACTCTGAACTAACACACAGACTTACAAAACTAAATAAAGCAAAATGAGACTGGGCGGTAAAATTCGTTAACTTGAACACAAGAAGGACAAAAACACAGATGCAGGCAGCATAGGGTAAAAACATGGAGAAAAACAGAGCAAAAATGTAACAGACCGAGAATAACTGAGCGAAAATAACAAGGGGCGATATATACTAACTAACTAAACAAAAGAGAAACATCTGGGCTGGGGATGGGGACAGGAATTAGACACAGGTGAACAGGATAACAGTGCTAAGGCAGGGCTAAGCCCAAAACAACAGACTCATATGGGTCAGATAAACAAAGGCACATGGAGGAAGTAAACAACAACAGACAAGGGACCAGGGGAAGACAGGAAGAACATTAAACTATGGTGATCCACATATAATGTTTGTGTGGGTTTATGTACCAAAAACAATCTAAATTTACTTTCTCAATCATAATTCATCATTGTTTTCCAACCTCTCTTTATCCCTTAGAACTGAACAAACTCTTTTGCTTACTGTGACTGATATATGTAAATTACCTCTGTTTTGGCTGGCTGCCATGTATTGTGCCACATTTTAAGGGTGGTGGTGGCCCTTAAAACGTGGCATAGTTTTATGGGCCACCACCCTTGGGTAGGATACTTGTCTCTCGACCAAAAGGTCATAGGTTCAAATCCTACTTTCAGCATACCACCTTTGGGTCCCTCAGCAAGTCCCTTAACCCCAGGGAGCCATAAATGTAAATAAAAAAAAGCACTGAAAAACGTTTCCTACAAAAGATGCATTACAGTGGTACTCGTGAACTCTTTAGAATTGTCTACATTTCTGCATAAATATGACCTGAAACACAATCAAATCTTTCAGTGCAAAAGTATGTGAACCTCAAGGATTAGCAGACAATTTGAATGTGAAATCAGAGTCAGGTGTGACAATGGGATGACAATCAGGTGTGAGTGGGCACCCTGTGTTATTTAAAGAACATAGATCAAGCCACTGCTCTCCAAAAAGAACATTGCTGCTCATATACAGCGCTTTTTACAACCAAGTTGTTACAAAGCAGCTTTATAGAGTCCAGGTCCAAGCCCCTAGTGAATAAGCCAAAGGTGACAGAGGCGCTACCAAAGAATGTTAAAGGAAGAAACAGTTGAAGTTAATGTTTTGGAATGGCCTAGTCAAAGTCCTGACCTTAATCCAATTGGGACATTGTGGAAGGACCAGAAGCGAGCAGTTCATGCGAGGAAACCCACCTATATCCCAGAGTTGAAGCTGTTCTGTAAGGAGGAATGGATTAAAAATTCTCCAAGCCGATATGCAGGACTCATCAACTGTTGTCGGAAATGTTTAGTTGCAGTTATTGCTGCAAAAAGGGGCAACACCAGATACTGAAATGAAAGGTTCACGTATTTGCCGCTGACAGATTTTCCTTAATAAATAAATGACCAAGTGAAATATTTTGTCTCATTTATTTAAGTGGTTTCAGGTGATATTTATACAGAAATGTAGACAATTCGGTTCACAAACTTTCAAGCACCACTATATAACTTTATTGTATAGGCCTGAGCCTCAATTGCTGTAAGTTGAATAGGTGGAAATGTAAATATGTTTGTTTTTGTGATATCATGATAAACAGAATGATTTTACACCTAATGCAGTGGGCTGTATGAATTGGAGAGTGGACGGGACATTTTGAAACTTCAACGGTATTAGTGTTTAATACATTAAACCAAGGAAAGTTAATTTTTCAGATATAGTTCATTCACATATAAATTAAGATCACTCCACAATTAGACCAAGGAAAAGGACAATGGTTTTAAGTTGTCCTTGGAGAGGCAAGCAATTTGAGCACAGTGTGCTGCTATCACGCTCGAGGCAATACGCTGTTATCATAATCCTCCCCCCCTTCACCAATATAACATACTCACACGCACAAATCTCTCCTGAGGTATAGGCTGGCATCATCACTTTTAACTCAATGATTTTTAATGCTGTTTGACAGCTTTCAGTATTAATCCTAGCCTTTATTACAGTAACCACACAAAGTGTGTGTGTGTGTGTGTGTGTGTGTGTGTGTGTGTGTGTGTGTGTTTGTGTGTGTGTGTGCGCGCGCATTAATGAATGTGACTGCAGATTCTCCATGGTCATGGTATTTGGGCATGGACTTTGATCTTTTCCCTCACACCCAGATGGTTGGTCACACTTACAAAGCAAGTCCAGTTTTTGGGACAGCAGGCCCTATCATGCAACATGATGATGCATAGTCATTGATTCTCTCTCTCTTTCTGTTTCTCTCTCTCCCTTTCTCCCTTTCTCTCTTTCTCTGAAAATAGTATACACTCACTACCGTAGGGCATTTCAAGCAAAGAATAGTGTGTGTGTTTGTGTGAGAGAGAGAGAGAGAGAGAGAGGGGGCAATTTGCCTTTTAGAGAGACTATGTCTTTGCCCCTGGGTCTATGTGTATATGTGTATGTATGCGCATGTATGTTCGTGTAAATGTGTGCTTGTGTATGCTGGCCACTGCCAACCAGGAAAAGACCACTGTAGGTTCATCCAGAGTAGTCTGCAATGCCTTTAAGCAAAATGCAAATGTGAGAGAAACTGATGGCACTACTTTTATTTAAAAATAGAGAACAAGAGATAGAAAGAGAGAGAGGGACAAAATGGAATGGTGGCTCTTCAGTGTGTATGAGTAGTCTACAAACAGGCATTTGCATGAACAGGCCTTTGTAAAGTAGGCTGCATACATTTTCTTATGTAATCCAAGCCTGAATAAAAATTAAAATAAATCACGTGGCAAGGAATGGCCAATATGCAAACGATCTGATTTTACTCATATTAACCCTTATAAGGTCTTCGGGACCCGTTTTCAGTTTTTAGCTTAAGAAAAATGAGTGGCATTTCTATTCATAAATGTGATTTAACAAATATGTTAAATAAAATATGTTATATATGTTGAATTAAAAGCCCCAAAATGCAATGGGTACAAGACGAAGTGACCGGGAACCCAGGATTGCTCTTCCGGAACGTAGCCTTCCCAGTCGATGAGGTACTGGGTGCCACGGCCACGGCATTGCGAGTCCAGGATTCGCCAGACGGTATATGCAGGACCACCGTCAATGATCTGAGGAGCTGGAGTAGCAGGAGCCTGGGAAGACAGACGAGAGAAAAAGACTGGTTTAAATTGAGACATATGGAAGACAGGATGGATCCGGAGAGAGGCAGGCAGCTGGAGCCGGAAGGTGACAGGGTTGATCCGCTTCATGATCTTGTAAGGGCCAATGAAATGGGGTGAGAGTTTCCCGGGAGTCGGTGTGGAGCTTGATGTGGCGAGTAGATACGTAAACCCTGTCACCAACGTGGAACAATCGCCCCGGAGGGTGCCCGGCGGTGATGTTGCTGAGTATAGCGGGCATTGGCACAGATGATGGACTTCCTGGCTTGTCTCCAGATTCGCCGGCACCTGCGAACCAACTGTTGGGCAGATGGTACATCAGCCTCCGGCTCTAGATGTTCAAACGTCGGAGGCTGGAAACCATTGCATACCTCGAAAGGGCTGAATCCAGTGGCAGAGGACGCGAGAGGCTGGTAGTGGTATTGATCAGACGGCAGAAGGCCTGCCAGAACTTGGCCATGAACTGGGGCCCTCTGTCCGAGACAATGTCCTTGGGGAACGCATGCAATCGGACTACGTGCTTGAGGACCACTTCAGTAGTGGTCTTAGCAGTGGGTCAGACCCACCAGGTGCACCGCCTTGGAGAATCAATCGACGATAGTGAGGATGGTGTCTTTTCCTTGGGAGTCAGGTAGTCCTGTCACAAAGTCCAGAGCAGTTGCCTGTTTGTAGACTACTCATACACACTGAAGAGCCACCCTCTTTGGAAGAGAGAGAGAGCGTGCGAGAGGTACCAGGATGACCTGCAGTGGTAGATGAATGAGCCCATTGGAGGGCTTCTTGGCGGACTCCTTGGGGAACAAACAGTTTTCCAGCCGGGGTGTTGTCGGGTGGTGGTTCTAAGGCGTGCCCCTGGTGGACTCTGTCTTCTAACCCCCACCGAAGAGGAGCCAGGATGACTTGAGCAGGCAGGACAGGCGCGGGGTCCACCCAGGGACTCTCTGCCTGGTACTGGCAAGAGAGGGCATCAGCCTTGGTGTTTTTGGACCCCAGGTGGTATGACAGGTGGAAATTAAACCTGGGGTTGAGTTGCTTGACGAGCTGGATGGAAATGAGGTTCTGGTGATGGGTCCAGCTGCCCTGGAGCCAATGACGCCATTCCTCTAGAGCCCACTTGATGGCCAACAACTCACGGTCCCCTACCCCGTATCATTGCTGTGTGGGATTAAACTTTCTAGAGAAGAAACTACAGGGGTGTAGTTTCTGATCTGAACATTGCTGTGAGAGAACGGCTCCTACGCCCACATCGGAGGTGTCCACCTCAACAACGAATGGCTTGGTGAGATCTGGATGCAGGAGGATTGTTGCACTGGTGAACTGATGGCAGAGAGTTTTGAAGGCCTTGACAGTTTGAGGGTTGAGTGTGAATAGTCCGGGCTGCAGTTTGGTGAGGGCCGTCAGAGGTGCTGCAGTCGAACTGAAGCCCCGGATGAATCGCCGGTAGAAATTGGCAAACCACAGAAAACGTTGCAGCTGTTTAAGTGTCTTGCGTAGGGGCCAGGAACGCACAGCCTCCAGCTTCTGGGAATCCATGGCCACACCCAGTGGTGAGATGACAAAACCTAGGAAAAATTTCTCCAACTTATAGAACAACTGATGGGCCAGCCACCTCTTGGGGATGGCTTTGACATGCTGGATGTGCTCTTCAGTTGTCTTGGAAAAGATCCGGATGTCGTCAAGGATGCCTAGAAAATCCCGGAGGACGTCATTAATACATTTTTGGAAGGCAGCCGGACTATTACACAAACCTAACGGCATAACCAGTGTTTCATAATGGCCGGTGGGGGTTATGAAGGCCATCTTCCACTCATCGCCCTCTCTGATGCGGACCAAGTTGTAGGCACTCCAGAGGTCCAATTTGGTGAAGATGTTGGCACCAGAGAGAGCGTCCAGGGTGGAGTTAGTGAGAGGAAGAGGATGTCGGTTCTTGATGGTTATGTTGTTAAGCCCCCGATAGTCAGTGGAGTCCCCCGTCTTTCTTCTTGACAAAGAAGAACGCGGCTGCAGGGGAACTGGAGGGTCTGATGGTGCCTTGGCGAAGACCCTCCGCGATGTATTCGTCCATGGCCTTCTGTTCCCCTGCTGTGAGGAATACAGACGGCCGCAGGGCGGTATCGCGCCTGGCTGAAGGTCGATGGCCAGGTCGTAAGGCCGATGAGGAGGGGCTTGTGGCTAGGGGGCGACCATCAATGGCAGTGATTTTTACAGGCCGAGATAACACCTCAGATTTAATCCCCACCTGAGCAGCATAAGCCTGATCGATGAAGTTACCAGCTGCCCCCGAATCAACGAAGGCAGTGGCCATGATCTGTTGGTGGCTCAGATGGAGACTTACCTGAATGGTGTGTCGGGAAACAGTGGGAAGGTATGAAGTGGAGTCATCAGACCAGACGAGTTCCTGCCCCTATTCACCTGGTCTGACCATTTCCCGGACGGAGAGGGCAGGCGGCACGATAGTGTTCACAGGAGTAGCGCCGTGCTCTCTCCTCTACAGTCAGGAAGGTGCGCCCTATCTGCATGGGTTCCACAGGTCCTGAGTCGGCCTCTGAGGCAGAAAATGGTGGTGTGGTCCGGATGGTGGCTGAGGATGGGGGTTGCTGCTTGAAAATCCGGGTCCGGGGTGCAGGTTTGGGGAGAGAGCTGAGTCGAAGGTCGAGTTCCACCATCCCTTCAAAAGTATTGGGCAGCTCGCATCCTGCCAGCTCGCTCTTCATATGGGATGATAAACCCTCATAGTAGGCAGTGCGAAGCGCAGCATCGCTCAAGGAGGTCTGGACGGCAAGGGTTCTGAATTCAGCAGTGTACTTGCTTACCGGCCTATCTCCTTGGCGGAGATGATAAAGTTTAGAATCCACCACTACTTTGCTCTCAGGATGTTGGAATGCGGATACTTAGTTGGGGAATGAACTCCAATGTCTGTGAGTAGAGGAACACTTACTTCCTGTTTATATACCTCTTACGTGAGTCATTTCCAAAGCCGTTTGACCTCACATGATCTGGTGTGTGTGACATTGGTACTGAAAAGTTTAAAGTGCATGCTGGTGTGCAGCCCAGTCCGTTGTTATGTTTGAATGTTCAATAATCAGCTTAGATTATTAATATAAATCCCATTCTTATTGTGAATAAATAAATGACAAAGTAAAAGTACAAGTGTCTTATGTGTTAGACCTCCACTAGCCACAAGAACAGTGGTTTCTGGAGCTGTACTGGAAATAACATTCTTCCAAAAGACATTCCCTCAGAGAGTGTTTTTACATAGGTGTTCAGTTGGGGCAATATCTGTTGCCTGTAAAGGCCATGATTTGCATAATTTTCCTACTTATCAAACCTGTCAGTATCCCCTCATGCCTTGTGAATGGGGCCACTGTCAACCTGGAAAAGACCACTCCCAGAAATGGTTTACCACAGGATAAAAGGCATTAGTCACCTTTGTATTGGTTTGCAGTGACCAATATCCTCCACAGCATCGCCCACATTTGGAGAATATAGTGAATCGCATTGAACTCTCAGACAGTCATGCGTCTTTGTAATGGGGGCTTGTGCACAGCAGCCCTACTATTATGTATCTCTCTTTGCAGTTGTAGACTGAATGTTCTTGATGACATGTCTAATCATCCTGTATTTAAATTCTTCAAATTCTGAAAGTCACCTGAGAAACAGCTACTCTTCTGTTTTTCTCACACAAGCAGCACATTTTTTGTATTCTGGCCCAATTTTCAATCTTATTGACTGTTTTTCTAAATTCACTTGTGGTCATGGCCAGAAAGGTTGACACCCTTGCAAAATAACTCATACATTGCTCTAAAATATTTGTATTTACTCCAGAAAATCAGATGAAGTTGTTAGAAGTTGCAATTTTTTTGTATAAAAATTATTGGTACCTTCAGCTTAATATGCAAAGAATAACTGAAATCAATGGCTTCTTATACTCTTGAATAAGTTTTAACCACTCTTCCTTTGCAATTGGTTCCAGGTCTCCCAAATTTAAAGGGTGCCTTCTCCAAACTGCTGCTTTCAGATCCCCCCAAAGGTTTTTAATGTATGGTTTGGGTCATTGACTTGCTGAAAGACCAGTAGAGACCCAGTTTGAATTTTGTTTTAAAATTTTGTTTGTGCCATGAACACATTTAAGTCATTGTCCAAAAGTAGCAACTCCAGAGAAGTTACCTGTAGTGCGAACATCTTGATAACATTGTGTACAGTGAACACGGGAGTATTAAGATCTCTGGAGATGTACGTGAAGTCTTGATATTGCACATGTTTTTCCTCAGACAGGCCTATCCTCTTCATTTGTTTCTGCATGTTTAAATAGGCACACATGCATACAGAACACAAGGTTGGTTAACTCAGGATTATTGCCCAGTTTTGTTTGAAATTGTGTGAAAGTTTTTCTGCTTTTTGTGTTGTTTCATGTTTCAATTTAAACAATTTTCTACTGCATTTTTCTAGATGCATTAGTGCATACAATAAATCAATTGCTTATTAGAACTGTTGTCATTATTCCTGACTAAGGCTTTGAATTAAGCATCCTTCAATAAATACTAAGACAAAGAATGTATTTGGCACTGTTTTATAGAAATAACAGACACTAAAGAGAAGTAATAGGAATGGGGGAAAAGAGCTCAAATCAATTTTAGCATGTAGTTTTGGGGTCCTTAAGGCCTAATAAGAAGAAAATATGGAGGAGACAGAGAGACAGTTTGTGCAAATAAAAGGACACAAAACAGGCAGTGATGGGTGTGTTGCTCTTGGTGGATAAAGAGAAGTGCAGTCATGGTCTTTCTTTGAACTTCAGTTATTGCATAACTTATTACATGGTTGCGTGACTTCAGTGTGTTGTAGACATGCAATACAACGTGTCAACCAAACAGCGCAAGCCATACAAACCGTTTGTAATAAACATTCCGTAACAAACAGTCATATTTTATGCACAAGTAGCAGATTTTAATTATTCATTACAGTGTGCAGAAATCATGCATTATGCAACAAAAGTGCAAACAATGTTTTAGTTTTGTGTTTAAAGACAATATATTTTCCTTCTTTTCTCTGGTTGCAGGTGACATCTCAAAGAATGCAGGGTGTCTTACTGCTGGTCTTTGCCAAATACTACCACCTGCCCTTTATCAGAGGTGTACAGACAGAGAACACACGGACTGGTCTGGGTGGGATCTGGGTAAGTCATCTTACTGCAAATTTTACTGCATAGTTACAATTACCATGAATGGCATATATTGCTCAGCTCTAACTTTCATAGCCTATTTTAAATGTGCCACTACTGCTTTGCTGATGCATTTTGTCCCTTCTACCTTGTTTACAAACCTCCTTATCACTGTAATACAGGTTGTACAAAAACAGTTTAATGGGGACCTATTATGCAAACTCACTTAAAAAAAAAAAGTTATAATAAAGTCTATGGGCTTTACAAAACATGTTCATGAAGTTATTTGAACAAAACCACTCTCACATAAAGAGATATCACCAGGTTTATTCTTCACAGTTTGGGTCCCTTTCAAAACATGCCATTTCAGGGCTCTGTCCCTTTCAGGCAAATAAGCTGTTGCCGGCCACACCCCCATCCCATGCTCCACCCACCCTTTACGCTGCCCCTAACGAAACTGTGATAGAAACACAAAAGTCATTGTTTGAAACTTACATCTCCCTCATCTGCTGAATTGTCACAGACAGCAGATACAGATCCCCCATGACGCTGAAGTTAGCTCCTTATTCACAGCTCCTTATTCGAATTTTCCGTTCCACCCTAAGCTGGAACTTTTTAAGGTGGAACGAAACTGATTGTTCCTGGGACACGGCCATCGAAAATGAAATGGAGCCACGCAGTTTTTCTGTTTTCTTTGTCTGGGAGAAAGTGGAGGGATTTGTGCTGTTCTTTGCAGCAACAACACAACACTTCATATGTGACTTGCTTCTGCCTGTAGCCGTAGCGCTCGCCTTATCCGTGCTCGTAAAAGTTGCAGACTTCAACTAATGACAGATCTTCAAGTAATCTTGTGGGTGGGGTCTCGACAGATGAGGAGCGGTTCTATGCAAATTGGCCCAGTGGGACGTCAAACTGGGCCCTCTTTCTAAAGGGCTCGTTTTAAAAGGGACCCAAACTGTGAAGAATAAACCTGGTGATATCTCTTTATATGAGTGATTTTGTGCAAAGAACTTAAACATAAACATGTTTTGTATAGCCCATAGACCTATTATAACTAAAGTGAGTTTTTCAGAATATGTCACCTTTAAAATAATTTTTTTTGGCAAAAAATTAAATGCACACAATTTTCCACTTAACCGAGATGTAGTCGATCAACCAAGACATGTCCAAATTTTTCTTATTTCATTTAGCTGTGTGTGTGTGTGTGGAAGTACACAGTAATCTCTTTTAAGATCAGTCATCTCCTGCTTTGTTGTATTCTGAAATGGCTGTCTGTACCAGTGAAGGTTTGTTCATTTTGATTTTTTAGCTCACAGTAAGACTTACTGTTCACTAAATCACACTGACTCATGATTGCCTACATCTGAGGTAATTAAATTTTTCCATGAACGGTTCATTTACATTGAAACCTGTTTAATGCTATCCACAACACCCTACTCACAGATCATCTTTCAGATCATACTTCTGCACCTTTGTGCTATTGCCGGTAGTTTTTCTTCTAAATATCAGTGCCTTTGTTCCGGACTCATGTAGAGATCATATGAAATATTCATAATGTTGCTTTAATGATCTACTTTTCCACCCTGAGTTCACTGAACATCCAAATGATTATGGGTTTTAAAATTTTAAACATTTTTAAAATACTGTTACAGAGTGTTCAAAAGAGGAGTTATTGGTATGCATTTTGCAAGAAACGTTAAAACATCCACTCCAAAGTCCACAGAATCACAAATATTCACACACCAAACCAATGCTGTGGGCATAAATGACAGGTTGTCTCTGGGCGTTATTGGTTCCTCTAACGATTCTTTCTGACTGAAAAGTCTCAACACAGTATTAACATTCAAGAATGCCATGTATTCCATTCTCCAGTGCTCGAGTGCAAGCTCCGTGGTTGAGTGACAATATTGAGTTCTGACATCTAATAAAACAGCTGGTTTGGAAGCTAAAACTGGCCTATGACTACCTTATTTAATGTAAATATGTATGTAAACTAACCTGGTCTTATTATCTGTCCACAAAATTATGCTCAGTTAAAACTATATATTTATTTTATACTGTTGTTGCCTTCTCAGCCTC
>JBBPCY010000039.1:1001118-1012983 GCA_037974405.1 Brachyalestes nurse | reverse complement strand
AATTATGCTGACTGTCATTTGCATCGACTATTTAGGAAAATCAGAGAAAAATATCATTTGCATAATAATTTGGAACGTGGTGTAAAATGTAAGCATATAAAACATACACAGCAGGATTTGACCTTAACTCTATTCATCAGGAGTTCCACAATAAAACACAAGTAATGTAGTTACACAGAATGCAATTACTCTTTGCAAATGACTTACCAAATGCATGCGTACATTGAGAAGAAAGTCTTCTCCAAACATCTGCTTTCAGATCTCTCCTAAGGTGTTTGATGGGATTGAGAGCTGAACTTATTGTCACTTCAGAAAAGTCCAGTGCTTTGTCCTAAACCATTATGGATGCTTTTTGATCTATGTTTTGGATCAGTGCCTTGCTGAAAGACACATAGCCTCTGATAGAGACCCTGACACTACATCATGCTACTGAGGTCTTTAGCGTTCAGGTTTCATTATACCATGCACACATTCAAGTCACCCAGTGTCTGAAGCAGCAAAAATGCCTTAAATTATATGTGAACCTCTTCCATATTTGACCATATGGACTATGATCTTTTTTTATAGGCCTCATTTTCTTCATAGAAGCTAAATGCGCCAATCGGACAGTCCTTTGCCACAGTCTCAGAAAACAATCGTGTGAATAACAAAGCAAAAACTGCAAGGGCGCTGATATTTCTAGTCATTATTGTATTTGTTGCATATAAAGTGAGGTATATACAATACAAATAAACACAGTTTAAAGGAAATTAATTCATAAATATCAAGTTGTCTGTAGTATTATATCTTGTAAAATGAACAATTATATATATTATTATAGTTGATTTTTTTTCTGAAATACTGTGTAATAGATATGGATTGCACGCAGGATGTAAATGAAAAATACATGAGAATTTGTGTGTAGTGAAACACCAGCATTGTTCCCCAGTGGAGGGATGCGACAGAAATATAAAGTACAGAATATCTTCTCAGTGTCAGTCTTGGGGACTTGGAGGTGCTTGCTCTAAGACACCTGCCTCAAATTATGGAGGGCATACAGTGGGTATAGAAAAGAGTCTCCCCCTTCAAAATTTAACGTAATGTAATTTTCATGTTGGTCATATAGTTTGATTTTGGTCTTATCTGACCATAACACCTTTTTCCACTCAGAATCAATCGAGACTTAATGTGGCTGTTTATGAGGAGAGACTGTTCCTTGCAACCCTCCCGTACAAGCCACATTTGGCCACAATGACATTTTGACTTTTTGCTATACATTTCTGTAAATGTTTTTTTCTTAATTAAAGACTGTACTGTGCTCCTAGCGATTGATAAAGCCTTTGCATTTTTTGTATCCATCCCCTGACTTGTGAGTGTCCACAATCCATTTAGCCTGGTCGAACATTACTAGGGCTCCAGGTCACCCCATCCCAGATCTGCCATCACTGTTGTCCCTTGCCCAAGTGTCCTACACTTGTTTGGCTGCCTTAGACTGCTCCTCAATGCTCTGACAGAGACTGCTGGTCCTGGTGCTAAGGACTGGAGACTCTCAAAGTACTCCACACTCAGACTCCAACAAGAACTACCACTGCTGACTCTTAACTGTACTTGCTGAGTCTGGGTTCCTCCCAAGGTTTCTTCCTCCACATTAATTTTTTCCTCACCTCTATCAGCTTTGGCTTGCTCCCTAGGGCTTGGATCTGGATTCTGTAAAGCTGCTTTGTGACAACATCAGTTGTATGAAGCACTAAATGAATTAAACTGAAATGAATTGAACTTGATCCTCACTTTTAACAGTGCCTTGCCATCCATAGTTGATTATTTGCTTTCATTTGCACTACCAAGCATCAGAATGCTTCAGAATTAAATATTTTGAACTAATCAAAACAGTTACAATTGATCACAGTTGGAAGCTTAGTGTGCAATAGAGAAGGTGATTAGTATTTTTTAGATGGGGTGGTACCCTTTTTCCATCTGAGTGATTCTGTTATTTATTTTTTCTAAATTTGCTGTCATGTATTTCACTTGGATGTAATAAGTTGCACTGAATAAATTTGTTTGTTTGCATGTGTGTGTGTGTGTGTGTTTCTTCTTTTCTTTAAAGCAGTAAAATATGAATATTTTGAAGGGGTGATTACTATTCTCTAAACCCACTGCACGTAATGTGTTGAATAGGATGTATTAAATAAACAAAAAGAGAAAAAACTAAGCATTTCTCAGGGATTCCTCAGGCTATAATTTGCCTTTTAAAAGCAAAATCCAGATGACATCAACATTTGAATTAATTATTGGCATGATACCCTTCAATAAGTTACATATAACAGAACAGCTAGATAAGTCACTTTAAAGCATGTTGTTTATGTAATGAGCTCATGTGACCTTTATTTTTTGTGGTATGTCATGGAGCGGAGCCTGTTGTTCTGAGCCTGTTCAATTAATTCTACTCATGCTTACCAAACTACCGGAATGGGACACCACAGCTACCAGTTCTGAGGATGTTTAATGTTCTTTCTATTGGTATGTACAATAGCCTTAAATATTACATGTTGAAAGACTGTACTGGCTAAAGTGCTCAGTTCTTCAGATTAAACAACTGCAAAACTAGTTCACTTTGTTGTCCAGCTCTAGAATACATTACTAAAGAGGTCACAATGAGCTAAACACCAGCTTTAATTGTGCCAGAGTGTTTCAGATGATCATCTTTGCACATTTCCCCAGCACACTAAAGAAAAAGAGAATTAAAAACAAGTAAATATTAAACACTCAGTCAAAAAGTACTTGAGTAAAAGCAATAAGATATCAGTTTTAAAAAGGACTAAAAGTTCATTTATTTTCTATTTCTACCAGGAGAATAGAAATTGACTAGGATATTTAGAATTAATGTAATCAAAAGTGGAGGTGTAAAAATGTGTAACATTTTTATGAATGAAGTTGAAAACCTCATATAACCATTGGCCAAAATAAACGGTACATATTGTTGAGATTTGAGTGTATGTGGCTTATTTTTTTGCTGACAACTATTTGCTTTGTGTTGCCAGCTTCCTGATGCAATGCAAGCAAGGATTTTATGGTCATCCTTTATACTGTATAATTCACAAGACCAGATTTGATGGTCAAGCTGCACAATTAGCACCTTAGAATCATTAAGACAGGGTCACATTCTTTCCCTTTACCTGTCTCAAGGCTGTGACCCTATGAGCTGAAAATAAAATGGAGAGTAGTACAGTGGAGTTACAGTACATATACAGTTACTGTATCTGGAAATCAATGTGTTATATAACAGTGAAATTATGTAAGCACGGTTGTTTGGGGGATTTATAAGAAAAACATCAGCCCCACTTTCCATTATCACCATGAGAACTATGTGGTGTGTTTTTGTAAGTGAGCGAGAATGTGTGTGTTTGCTCTGGAGTGTTTCTGATGCAATGCTTCGCTGGAGTTGGGAGGTGTGGTTTCAGGCCAAGCCTTTGTGTTCCAGCCCCATGCCCCAAATGCGCTGTTTCATTATGACGTGGTAGAAGACTTAATATCTCATTCAGAAACGCTGAGTATTCAAATTCATGTCTTTGTCTGTGTGCTTGTGTGTAATTGTGAGCATTTGAACTTTGAACTTCACCCTGTATTCCATGTTACAAAGTCTGATTCTTAGCCATGACAAACACTTTACTGTCCTTAAGGTAATGCTCATGCTTACATTTATTTTGTTTTTATCAACTTTTGATAAGGAGATATTGATAGTGTATTTTAAAGTGGAATCAGCAACCCACATTATATATAATAATATTGTTGTACCTAGGCTAAAAGCCGCATTTAAGAAATCAGACGCACCTTTAGAAAGCAAATGGAGCACTCTTTGGAAAAAAATAAATAGCATGTTTCAGTATAAAAATGCAAGTTTTCACCAAAGTAAATAAAACAAATACTAAACTTTGTGGTGTCAGAAGTGTCCCCCTCTGTCTGAATTAACTTTGCCAATGTCCTTATGATTTTTGCCATTGAGATCCACTAAAAACTGTCATAAATCACCTTTACCTAATGATTTACATCCTAGAATGAAACAGTTTCTATTACTGTGCCTGTGTATGTAAATTACCTCTGCTGACAATTGAGCGGTACGGAGTCTCATTTAAAAAGCAGTCCAGGCTAAAATATTCTTTATAACTTCTGTAAAATGGATAGGGCTGCACGCTGTATGTGAATAGGAGGGAAAATGTAAGTGAGTTAGTTTTAGTAACATCACAAAATAATGAAGTCAAAACAAGGTAGAAGTTTAGTTTCCAAATTATGTTTAGTTATGAAATTATGTTTAAATACTACAACAGTACTGTTACTTTGGCTAGAATGGGTTGTTTAAACTTTCTTTCTTACAACTGTGCATATAGAAGCGACAATGCGTCTCCAGTCACTTATTCAAGCTTTACAGCACATAAAGTGCCAAAGAGAATCTATGACCTTCCCTTCATAATCCAAGTAAAGGTTTTGGCTGCAGGAGGCCAATGTGCCAGTCACCATGTGCTTTGTGTACACAGGCCTGTGATAAAAGAGAGAGAGAATGAGAGATAATATTTGGGAATGGTTTCTCGCTATATCTGCCATATCCTACAAGGTCTACAAGGGGAGCATTGTTCAATTTGCAGATGCCTTATCAGAGTTAACTGAAGTATAATAGGATAAAAAGGGCCATAATCTTGATTATTAGAGGCTATGCTAAAAAGAGAACCAGATGTACAGTAGCAATCTACCTGGGTCCAAATCACTTTGGGGGAACAGATAATGAACACAGTGGCAAATGAAAGGTTTGGGGCTGCAAATGTTATTTCTTACATAGCTGCATTCTGGTTTTCACAGAAAGTTTCCACAAGGCTGATTCACTCTGTTTTTATAATTTAATCGAAAGCACTGATCATGCTCATAGAGTCCATTTGCAAAGTAAAGATAATAACTGAAATGGATAGACTGCTCAATCCAATTTGCTCACTGTAGTGCTGAAAAGGCTGCAGGGCCTAACCGATTACATTGTCTGCTCTGAGGTCAAACACACCATTAAACAGGAAGTGAATAAACAGAGAACAATATAGGAGTTATTTTAAGAGTGATACAACTGTATATTATACAATATATTATATCATCAGTACAACATCAGCCCTAACTCGCAGTGGCCTCTCTGGGTCCAACACTGGTGTGCAAGTGTACTTTTCAGTTGACTTTCACTCCTACTTCACCTGATTATACCAACACAAATACATTTCAACCCCTTTAACACTTTAATCGCTTGCCCAAGGGTTTTAGCAAGAGTGTTTCACTTATGATCTGTCAAAAGAACTTTGGTTTCACCATTGTCTTCATCTGTGACTGCTGCTGATGGCAAGAACTGGGTCAATTCACAGAACTAAAGAGGGACTTCAGGTTAAGTGGGACATCAGGTAAAGTGGGATGTGTAGGCTTAACAGCACTGTGCTTTTGTCAGTCAATGACAACAAATGATCCTTAGAAGCTGCTATAGACCTGTTGAATATGAATAAATGTGAGATCGTAGTGGTTGGTGCAGCTGCATTTTTTAAATCAAATGCATGAAAGAGGCTCTTTGTAAGAATAATGCAATTAAGAATTCCTGTTTTATCTGTAGTAAATGCTATATCTGTAGTTTTGTGTTTTTTATGGTATAAATTGAGCAGGTATTGAAAGTCGTTTAACACTACTAGCATTTGTGTAACTTTTTGTCAGCTTATAACAGTCTATTGATGTTGTGCACTTTATAAGAGGAAACAAAACAATAACATTATTCAACACAAAAATAAAGAGCAGTGCCAATTTTTATATGATTTGAGCTTTGAGATACTATTGTTGATAGATAAATACCACATTGCCTAACTTATCCTTTATATCAGTGTGGAAAGGGGAAACAGGCCAGCTATAAATGTCAGTATAAGCAGAATATCCTTAGCTTGAGTAGCTGATTGCTACTTTATGAACAGGCAAAACACTGGCCTTTCACTTATTTAAATAAATGCATAGTTCATTACATACAACACTAAACTGGATGAGTGGATAAATTAACTGGCAAGATAGTAGAAAAATAAACTGTACATGCAAGAACAACCAATTAAACCCATAGTAATAATAAAGTGGCCCCTTATAGTTATACGTGAACACATTGCAGCACAGCACCCAGTGTGAAATTATTTCTGTGCATTTAAATTATTTCTCTGCATGCTCCCCTGGCAATGTGTTCCTGGCTGCCTGCTCCTTCACTTGGATTAAATGCAGAAAAAAGAATTACGTGCTGTGGTGTGTTCACGTATGACAAATTTACACAATAAGAACAGTTTACACAAGAAGAACAGTCGCAGTAATAATAAGAAGAGCATTCATAATATATAGGCCTATTTACAGAACCTGGAACTGTGAAAGGGTTTACTAGAGGGGTAGTACTGTTGGGAGAATGTTGTTACTCCTCCCTTTCATTGTGGTCCACTTCCCCTTTAAGTCCACTCGGCAAAGTCTAACAACATCCAGCGGCACGTTTGCATCACTGCAGACACGTGTTTTGCAGAGGTCCCGCCCTTCCTCGTGAGGCCGGCGAGTGACGCCCCGAGCCGGAATAAAAGGGGCGGACCAAGAGGACCGTGCAAGTCCCGGCCCGGAGCAGCAAGCTTGAGTCAGAGCAAGAGTTTCTCCAACACCGCAGAAAAGAACAGCTGCAAGCATGATGAACGGAGAGATGAACGGTTTCCACAACGCCCTCATTGACGAAGACTGCTTTCTCTTCACCTCCGAGTCCGTGGGAGAGGGGCACCCAGGTACTCCAGGGGTCCGGCCGGGGCCGTGAGGGCGCGCCAGAGAACCACGTGCTATACACGCGCCCGACACATAGTAGCAAGAATGTAGCTTTTTGGGTTAATTTGTTTTAACTAGGTATATGTGAACCTACAAATTATGTCTTACATGTAGTAAGGAACAGTTAAAGACATGAGAAAGGAACGGCGCCTGGTGGCTGGACCTAGCACGTTCAAAAGAAAATCACACAGGCTTCTTTTAAACCATGTGATCGTCTAAATTTAAGTCTAGATTCTGTAGGAACGTGTATTTTGCCGCCGGTTTTTTTTTAGCTCCAGTCGAGGTTACCGTACACCACTGTAAAGCCCACCCTTTGGCCTACAGTCTGGTAGCCAAGGTTAAGGGCACGACCACCGTAAAATCACATCTACACCTATTTTTCAGCACTGCCGAGTTGTTTGCATAAAGGCCATACATATACGACTGCAAGTGGAAAATCATGTACATCTAAAAATGGGCCTGTACAACAGGACTGCAACATCCTGATTTCTCAATTTTACAGTACTGAATACCATGCATGACCTACAACGATTACATGCATGTATTAGTTCTGCTTATAGCATTCAGCTTAAGCATTCAGTCATTAATAAGTTAAAATTAGTATTAACATGATTGCAATAAATTTGTGATCATTGTCTGGGCAAGTACTATATTAACTTTGGAAATGAAACTGTTTTGTACATTAATCTGTTTTATACTTCACAGATAAGATATGCGACCAAATCAGTGATGCTGTGCTTGATGCTCATCTCAAGCAAGACCCTGAAGCCAAAGTAGCATGTGGTAAAGAAACATTTTAAGTATTCTGTTTGTTTCATGTCTTGAAACAAGAGAATTCGTAGAAGTGTATTTGTCGTTCATGTGCACTCTGATTTTTGGTTTCTTTCTAGAAACAGTGGCCAAGACCGGCATGATCCTGCTGGCAGGAGAAGTGACCTCTCGTGCCACTGTGGACTATCAGAAGGTCGTCCGCGACACTATCAAGCACATTGGCTATGATGACTCCACTAAAGGTTGGTGTGTTAGTACACAGTAATACACATGGACTGTTTGTTGAGCTGTTTGTGACTGTCTTTTTTGTTGTACTGTATAATTCAAAAGTTAATTTAACACTAAGCATTTTCACTTTATTGTAGACTTACAGACTTTGGCTAGCAACTGTGACTATTCCTGCTTTAAAAAATGAGCTAATATATGTATCCTCTGAACTGCTAGGGTTTGATTACAAGACCTGCAACGTATTGGTAGCTTTGGAGCAGCAGTCCCCAGACATTGCTCAGGGGGTTCACCTGGACCGCAACGAGGAAGACATTGGCGCAGGAGACCAGGTCAGTCATTGCTTTTGGAATTCAGGGATTCTTGTATTTATGACTAGAGATGGATAATATCACAAGAATAAAATATTGTGATGCATGAAGCAGACACAGTGCACCAATGAAACAGCCTTGCCTACAAATAGTAATTATCCTTATTCAGTGTAATAAAAAGCAAGAGAAAAAAATCAAGCAGTAAAAGATCAATAAGATAATGGCAAAATGGGAATTTTTTAATCAGCTAAACATTACTATGATCATTTTAATTATTCTATGAAGCACGCAGGTGTTAAGTATATTTGTTTCTTCTGGTCTTGTACACTGTGCTGTATCTTAGGGTCTGATGTTTGGCTATGCCACTGATGAGACAGAAGAGTGCATGCCCCTCACTATCGTCCTTGCCCACAAGCTCAATGCCAAGATGGCAGAACTGCGTCGCAATGGTGTTCTTCCATGGCTCCGGCCGGACTCTAAGACCCAAGTGAGTTCAGCCTAAACCCTTGAGCTCAGATTCTTCTTGGCTTTTTGCTAAGTATAGTCTACCAGTAGTTTTCTTTGATGCCATAAT
The DNA here is from genome assembly GCA_037974405.1 of Brachyalestes nurse. Classification (NCBI taxonomy): domain Eukaryota; kingdom Metazoa; phylum Chordata; class Actinopteri; order Characiformes; family Alestidae; genus Brachyalestes; species Brachyalestes nurse. Next base: position 1,004,286 of record JBBPCY010000039.1, on the reverse strand, counting down.
ACAATTGCAGTACTTCCATATTTATTTGCTAGAGAGAACTGAACAAAGATGACTAAAACACCGAAGGACAATTAACTGTAACCAGCATTTTTTTTAAACTCTCTTCCTTGTCACTGGGTGTATGTTTTAAACAACTGCAGGGCGGAAAAATAAAACTACCCAGAGCTGTGTATCTATGGATGTGTACTTTTTTGATTGCTCTTTGACTCCATTACAAACAATGTCCGCAGGTGACGGTGCAGTACAGACAAGACCGTGGCGCAATGCTGCCAGTGCGCGTCCACACCATCGTGGTCTCAGTGCAGCATGATGAAGATATTTGCTTAGATGAAATGCGAGACGCACTGAAGGAGAAGGTGGTCAAAGCTGTGGTCCCCTGTATCTACTTGGATGATGACACGATCTACCATCTGCAGCCCAGTGGCCGTTTTGTCATTGGTGGACCTCAGGTACTTAAACAGTCTTGATTTGGTTGATTCTGGTTTAACGATAAATTAAACTGGTTACGGCTCAAATCAGCTAAATATTTGAAAGAATATGATCATTTATATTAATGTACTTATGGTCCAAAACAACAACACATGTAACACAAGATTATAGTAGGAATCACACGATTTGGTATTAAACCTATGTCCATTACTTGGCATAAAAAAACATCTTAACAACGTTTCTTAACGAAAGAATACATACCATTAAACCACCCCTCTCTGCTTCCAGGGGGATGCTGGCTTAACAGGTCGCAAGATTATTGTTGACACTTATGGGGGCTGGGGTGCCCACGGTGGAGGGGCGTTCTCTGGGAAAGATTACACTAAAGTGGACCGCTCCGCTGCCTATGCTGCTCGTTGGGTGGCCAAATCTCTAGTCAAAGCAGAGTTGTGCAGGCGTGTCCTTGTGCAGGTAAGAAATTGGTAGTAAACATTCTGGTAATCTTATTTAGTCTATTTCAGAGGTACATGCTCTTGTTCATAATTAATAACTATTAATAACTACATCTTACAGGTGTCTTATGCCATTGGAGTGGCTCATCCTCTGTCCATCTCCATCTTCCACTATGGCACATCGCAAAAGAGTGAGAGGGAACTGCTAGACATTGTCACAAAAAACTTTGACCTTCGTCCAGGAGTCATTGTGAGGTAAAAAAAAAAATGCAGGACTAAAAATGTTTTTGCCCACTCTCCTAACAGCTTGTTTTGTCCATTCCTGCTGAATCTCAAATGGGCTTGTACTTCTAAATATAATACTAAATAGATCCCATATAGGATATGATCTAATAGCTTTTTACATGTTGTATAGAGCACTGTGTCAAATGGAGCCATTTCAGATTTAGCCTTTCTACCTCTCTTTCTTTTTGGTGCATTTTCTTAATCCATATTTCTAAGACTGGAGATATTTAGTTCAGATTTCCATGGAATGTAGTGCCATTTATACCTGTGCCTGCTGCTCCTGATTTGAGGCTTTGCATCCTCTCTAGGATCGCTCTATGCCTAATATACATGTAAATAAATAAATTTTAATCCTATTTTATTCATGTGTAGATAAACTGTCAACAAATTTCTCTTTCTGTTTTATACTTCTAATGCTATACCGGGAACATTGCTCACTGAAACTTGCTGATTTAGAGTATACTGTTTTTTTGCTTGGTAAGCAGCTAGGTTGTATGTTAAATGTACTAATGTGCACTAATGGCACACCTGTAAATAGATGAAGCTTGCTAGTGATTGTTAGTAGCTTCGCTTTCTACTTTATGCGCTTGCGGCGTTTCTTCAGTGCAAAGGTAAGTATTCTGTCTGCTTCCTGGCAGGCTGTGATTTGTGCTTCAATTATGGTCTGTTCGATGATTACATGGATTGTTCTTTTTCTTTGATGGCTGCTAAATCCACTGGCCTGTGTGTTCCAGGGACCTGCAATTGAAGAAGCCCATTTATCAGAGGACAGCTGCCTATGGCCACTTTGGCCGTGACTCTTTCCCTTGGGAGATTCCCAAAAAACTGCAGTACTAAATTAATGTTAGTTTTTCCCCTATGCCTGTTGACGTAGCATACAGAGAAGTCGGCATGGCTTGAAGGGAGGAAGAGTTAATAATAATAGATTAATTCGCAGTCATTCTTTTATCTGATTTGACACCAGTCTAAACTAAACACAAGTGAGCAACTGTAGAAAACAAATTATTTCTACAAAAGGCTACATTTAGGATATTATCTATTATCTTGTGCTTCACATAATCATGGTATGAAATGACAAGGCAAACTGAACCAAACTTTTTTCCATCCCACTTTGTTGGGCCGGGTTCCAAACTAGTACCTGTAATTTTATGCATTATTTATTTGTGCTCTTTACATGTGTACTTAAAAAGGCTGTATTTATAGGGCAGCTATTTGCAAAGACGGCATTTTAGTTAACTGTTTTTTCCAGTGGTCTTTGGTGGTCCCAAGTGTACTACAGAAAAACTTGGGGTTCCATCCACATGGAGGCCACTGGCTTCTGTAAGAGGTATGTAGTGCCATTTTTGAGTAAATGTAAATGGTGCTTATTCTCTCCATGACATTCACATATTTACATTTGCTTTGCTTTACACATATTCACATCCTACACTAACTTGGAAAGATTGCAAGGTTTGGCTGGTGTTGTACAGAGAAACCAGCTTTGTTTACATGCAATTCTCTCTCTTTCTCTCTCTGTCTCTTTCTATTTAAAATTTCATTTTATTCTTTGTCTATTTTTAACAGTAAAACATTTTTCATTCTTCAAATGTTTCCAAGTTGTCTTTTTGATCAAAACATAATAGCATGCAGACCAGTGGTGGCTGCTAGTCTTTCAAACAGGGGAAGCTCATTTTAGGCATACATCATGAAATGTGTTACGTTATTTGTCCTCTGTTCCTTTTTTGTACTTCATCCACCTGCCATGCTATAAAGGGAGCAGTCTGAATTTACCTTTTATATGATCAGAAACGGTGGCTGCAACAGCGGAGATCAAGTCATTTTGGATAGAGTGGGACAGACCAGAAAACAGCTGATGACTGAAATTGTGAGGCCAAGACAGAATAATATTTAGCTAATGTTTCTGTAAATTCCCTGTAATTTCCAGTATTTGCTGATTGCTGTCTCTCGTTGTAAGGAAGATTATTAAATAGCTTTGCCAAAATAACAATATTAATAAAACAAT
>JBBPCY010000039.1:980496-991264 GCA_037974405.1 Brachyalestes nurse | reverse complement strand
AACAGTCTGCAGTATTCAGCCTGCTTTAAAATGAGTTTAGGCTATTTGTAAACGTGGCTATATAAATAGTCCGTAAAAACATATTTTACAGGACAAAGGCCGTTCAATTGGCATCACTTGTGCAGGGTTAGGTTGTATGTGCTAGGCTAGTGTTGTGTCGGAAATATGTATGTCAAGTTGTGTCATTTTAAATAATTTGACTTATCTGTTTTAATAGTGATTCAATAAAAATTGAATGTTTTGAGAATTTCTGGCATCATTTGAATGTTTCTAGTAATGCATCGTGTTGGTCTTAAACTTTACTTATAATGGTTTTAAAAGGTCTTAAAAAAATTTTTAGAGTTAACTTACTGAAACCTGCGGAAACCCTGCGGATCTATGAATTATACCTTACGCATGGCTGAACGTCGCCGTAACCCCGCATCCACATCACGGAGGACCTCTCCTGAACCCTCAACTCCACCTCCATAGCCAAAAGGGCTCAGCAGCATCTGCACTTTCTACAGAGGCTGAAGAGAGCAAGACCAATTCTCACCACATTCTACAGGCATACTACTGAAAGTGAGCTGCATCAGCTAAGAAGGTTATTAGTGTGCCTCAGCCGCCCTAAAGGACATTTACCAAACCTGCTGCTTCAACAGAAACATTGTGAAGGACTTTTCCCACTCATTACACTCTCTTCTACCGTCTGGCAAACAGTATCTAACCAGCACATTTCAGTGAACTACCTCACTTTGTACTGTATATGGTTTTTTGGGGGCATTTTTGGGCATTTAGCAGACACTTTTAATTCCAACTACAGGGTACAGTCTCACTGGAGCAAGTTGGGGTTACAAGTGCTAACTGGAAGTCCAGAGTGTAGTATGAGAAATGGTGGTGGTGGTGGCCTAGTGGGTAGAATACTTGCCTCTGGGCCAAGAGTTCACCTTCAGCATGCCACCCTTCCTGAGCTGGGTTGTGGCCTACCCACTAGTCTACCAACATTTCTCATACTACACTCCAGACTTCCTGTTAGCACTTGCATTTTACTGTATCTCTGTTTATTGCCAATACAGGCACCCTAATGTCCTGTCACTTGACTAGTCATAATTTTACACTTACTCATTGTGGTTTCTTGGTTGCTAACTGTCCTGTGCAACAAGAACATGTTTCCAGTGCACCATATGCATATGTACAATAATAATATATGTATATATGTTGCCATATTATCATTTGCTTTTTTATTCTCTTTACACTGTAATCTTGTGATATGTATGTATGGTATATCTATATATCCTGTAAGTTTACATACACTTCCCTCTTTATGTCACTTTTCTATTGTCTAGTTACTGAACTGTCTCAGATTAACATCCCATTCATATTACAGTTACACTGCAATATTGTCTATTGTTTCTGTCATCCCGTGCACTTTGCTCAATGCGGCCAACTGGCATCTGTGCAATAATCATACTTATGGTGCACTCTTCATCATTCCAAAAGGTTTATGTAGTGTCCACACTAGTCCACACTGTCTGTCGTAACTTGCGCCCTGTTGCGACTGTTGCATGTTGCACTGTGGTCCATTGAGAAATGTTGTCTCAGATCACCATGTACATGTACACAGCTGCCGATGACAAAGTAACCTCGAACCTTAAATATTCTAGATTGTTGTCCTCCTGAAATACCTGAAGACATCTCCATTTTATGTTTTAAAATTAATAAAAAACAACACATCACATATCTTCCACTGTACTGAACAGTGGGGCTAATGTTCTTTTCTGTATAATCTTCATTGTTTTACTCCAAATCCACTTTAAGTGTTTGTTGCCATAAGGCTCTTGTGGTCTCATCTGACCATAGAACCAGGTTGCAGTCAAAGTTCCAAAAATGTCTCAGGCGCTTGTGAGTTTGTGATTAGATGAAACAAAAGGCTTTCTTTTGGCAAACCTTTTAGACTGTTAGCATGAAAGTGTCAACTAATTGTTGTTTTGGAGAATTAGTGACCCTACTACTGTCTTCAACAATCTTCAATCCTTGTCCTTGTCTTTGTCCTCCTCACTGTGCAAGGGAATAAATGCCTCCTTCTCATGTAAGTTTAATCCATATTTTAAAGTTTTTGTTTTTCTGTTATTTTCTGATCTGGGTGCCCAGGGTTCTTTCTGTGTGGAGTTTGCATGTTCCACCTGTGTCTTTCTAGGTTTCTGCTGGGAGCTCTGGTTTCCTCCAACAGGCCAAAGACTGGCACATCTGGTAAGTTGGAGATTCCAAATTGCCCCTAGAGTGTTTGTCTGCAGCCTACGAAAACATTACTTAAAATCAACAAAATAATAGCCAACAGCATCACTAAGCAAAAAAGATAATCAGATTTGTCTCTTTGCACATGCTTTAATTGCACATGCTTTAACAATAACATGGAGATGTTGGTGGACCTAGTTAACAGACAATACATGCAAAAATGAGAAACTAGCACTGAAGGAAAGAAGAAGAGACATAAAAACCTGGATGGGGAAGATAGAAATAGAGACATGAAATGAACCCCAGGTGGAGCACAGCATGGATTATTTTTGATTAAGCTTAGTCTGACATTCTGAAGGGTCCAGTGTTTACATCCCACAATGGTGTTTTTGAACCTGTGATCAAAGAATACTAGAGATAATATCCAGTACCATCCTCCCATCTCTTCTCTTGATATTAAGCTGATTAAACAAGTTTGATAGTCAGACCGTCTAACACTTATGGACACAAGTCCAAATTTAGGTCAAGGGACTGGGATTGCAACAAAATGGGATGGAAATAAAATGGAATGTAGTGTGGAGTTTGTTTGTTTTTTCATTTTGGGAAGTAACTGTATAATAACTGAGATAATGCCTACCTTGCCAATTAAATTTTATTCCTAGAGGATGAAAAGGACAGGGACACACATTATTTTTCCATAGTGACTGTATTTTGCACCTTACATAAAACAGTTCATCAAAATTAATCGAGCCTCAAATTTTATATTAAATTTAATATCAACAAATTCCATCCATCCAAAAAGGAGAGTGATTTGCATTATGGATAGAGACATAAAAATTAAAATTTCATGACTAGCCGAGTCTGTAGATGAATGCACCCTGTGATGGAGTAAACCTCGGTCACTCAGTTTAGCTACACAATTTACATTAATTATTTTAAAGATTGGACAAAGTAACACAGTTTTGTTTAAATATGCTTTATTGTGATTGTTAAGCCATCAGGGGTGTGAAGAACTGCAGGTAGAAAAAAATGAAATATTTTGAATAGCTTGTTTTAATCTAAATGTTTATTGCGTTTCAAACAATGGAAATGTTAGCCTTAGCTGCTTTATATGTAGGATAATGTTCTAATTTATGGTGAAATTGAAAATGCACTTACCTGTGATTGAGGAAGAAGGCTTCACATTTTCAGGCAACTGAGGAAACAAGACCACTCTCTAGCCTAGCTTATATACAATTTTTTTTCCACCACTCGAATTACCCACGTGTCTTCTTCTGCTAGTCAGAAGTGGTGTCAGAAGTGAAGAGAAGTGTTTATTATTGAAAAAAAGAAACTAGTTATAAGAAAAGATGTCTTTACCAGTATGCCCAACAAAAATCTGCCTAAACAAATAAATAAAAATCACAAAAAACTTCCAATAAAAACTACTAGCTCTGTACACTACTCAATCACCATACATCCAGCCCCCCTTCAAGTAACTTCAATCAGACCTTATATAGGTCCAAACAGGAAGGGATGTGACACTTCCAGGTTTTTGGGCAATGCTAGGCATATTTCTTTAATATCATTAACAGGAACACTAAGAACACCCATGTCCAACTTTGAGCGTGTAGATGCTAGAATTCTTGAGGACATAATGCTTAAATCATCTACAACTCAGGGATTTACCAGCACTGGAAAATTGAAAACTGAAGTGTTCTCTCAGGCCTTTAGATGGTTCAGTTGGTACTTGGAAGGCAGGGCTTTATTTTTTCTCGATTGATATTTGTGACTCGGAGAAAACAGCCATGCCATATGGAGTCCCTCAAGAATTAATTCTTGGTTCTGCGATGAAGTACTACATAACTAGATGCATCAAAACTTTCTCCAATTAAAGACAAAACAGAGATTATCTTATTTGAAATTAAAGAGGGATTTTATTTAATTTCAAATTTTAATTAATTTCATTTAATATTTTAAATTCTATTCCTGTAAAGCACATTGAATTACTTTTGTGTATGATTAAATGCTACATACATAAACTTGTCTCACTTTCCTTTTAAGTCTTATCAAATAGAGTGTGAGGTTTAAAAATTAATCTGAGGTATTTTTTTCTGTTTTGTCCATAAAGCGAGTATGTTAAGCAAGTTGTTTCGTAGCTCTGAAACGGTTATTCTGATAGGGCTGCCCTATTAAAGGGCGCTTTATCCAACCCGTATTACGGCCAGCCCCAGCCCTTGCGCTAGGAGTGGCTATTTTCATTCCTCGTGCTCTATGATTGGCAAATTCAAGAGGCAAGCTATGAACCACTTAGACCTAACACGGGTTTATTGGAACACGAGTTAACTACATGCTCTCCCATTTCCTACGAACACTTTAACCTGTATCTTTTGTTTATTCATTTGGCTTTTTACGCACAATAAACATAAAATTACACACAATAATACACAACATCACCTCACCATGTGTAAGACTAACAGGCCCTTAGCCAGCTGCTTTACTAGATAGTTTATGCATTTTTGTAGATGGTCTGCCTCATATACATACGACTGCGACCTAAGTTCAACGTGATATAAGTAGGGTCGTCCAAACCTTTGTATGCATCTGCAACTGTTATTAACATAATAATGTGTAGTTATGTCATGTTTACAGTATAGCCTAATGAAAGTCTGTTAACAAACTCATAATTACCTTCAAGCAGAGCTGTGTGGCACACCACGCTTTACAATTTGAGAATTCGTATTTTTTTTATTGGCAGCAAAAGTTTCAAGGCCGCTCTAAAAGAACGTTCTGATCTTTGGTGTCAAATGCAGCGCGTAGAGTGACACCACAAGAAACAAAAAGCTTCCAAATAACTTCCACAATAAAGCCGAGGAAATGTACAACACTGCTCAAGATCGTATAAAAACAAGTGAACTGTTTTTACTCCCTTTATAAAAAATCCATTGTTTTATATAATGCATTTCTGTCCACGTGCGGTAACTGCATCTAAACTGTGAAACACCTACAAACAGTGTAATTGTGAATCGTTCTACAATCAAACCGTTTTGAATTTAGCTTAAGTTGTTTTATAATATAAACAGTAGTTAAACCTCTTTTTTAAACTCAGTTTTACCCACGGAGGAGAAATATATTATCAACAATAGTATAAATAATTTAAAAAGTTACATTCCTGCATACATGCTTAATACAAAAATACAAAACGCAAAAATAATTACATGTAATTACATTTAATGAATAGAAAATAAAAATGTGAAACCAAAACAAATTACAAGCACATTTGCTTGGAACAAGCAAGCAAATGAATAAATCAATAAACTGATTAATTAATACATTGAAGATAAAAGCACAGTGTAAAACTTATGGATAATAAAATGCCAGAAAGATGGAAACTGCAGTGTCTTAAGGAGTCTGGAAGGCACAGGTATGCAGGTTTTTGTCTCCTTTTGAAGATGGTTAAGCGTCTTTAAATGATAAGACGTTTGAGAGACTCTGGAAGTCTATTCCAGATGACTGTAGGGTAGTGTTAGATGACTAGACTCTAGCGATTATTATTATTATTATTGATGTTGTTGTTGTTATAACATTAAAATGTAGTTGTTGCAGCAGCAGCAGCTTTATGCCTTCAACTGAATGTTTGATATGACACGCCTATGATTGTCCCGGGTCGTTTTTTTGGTTTGCTAGTCTGTTTGGTTTTCTGGCTTCTGGCTTCTTTTCAGTTGTTTTTCAAGTCAAAAACTACAGTGAGATATTGACACAAGACGGATCCAAACGAGTCTGAAATTCTCACCTTCAATTATATTAAATTGAAATCTCTTATTATTTCTTCGGTCAGGTCATTGACAGGAGCTGTTTGTCTTTGGGTGGCCTCGAATCAAAGGAAGTCCATGTCTTACAATGGCATTAGAGCTTCGCGCCTTGTGCATATAAAAGCCTGTGCGGTTTCGAGAGACACTGAACTTGACAGCTCTGCTCTTGTTCCTTCTTAGATGTGCTTCAAGGATCAGAGGGATTCTTCAGAGACTGCAGGATGACAGGGGTCATCAAAGGCCAGCTGGACGCTTTAAAAGGCCTGGCCAAGATCCAGACTACATCGCAAAGCAAGAAAGGCGAAGTACAGACAAGAGCTCCATCCGCGTCTTCCTAGAAAATCTGGAACTTTTGAACATATTTCTTATACAAACGTGGTGCGTATTGTTACGATGGGCCCAGCTGTATTGCTTTTCGCTTTGGTATTTGCTCTGGCTGGCCTTGGTAGCATGGAGGTGCAGCACAGGACAGGACCTCACACAAGGCGCCCTACAACTGCAGGCTACAGTGTTGCTGCGCACCATCCCAACAGGTACCCACTGTACATGATGCAGCTCTATCGAGACTACAGGTCTGTGGAGGCAGGGAAGAGCAGCACAACCAAGGAGGTCAGACCAGCTCTCCATCAGTCAGACTCCGTGCTCAGTTTGGTCGCCAAAGGTAGGAGAATTAAGATCGTATTTATAAACTAAAGTGTAACGCCAGCGTGAATGAGTTTATTCTTTGTTTTCTCGTCTTGGTTATAAAGTCTATAAATTATCATTATTTCATGTTTTACTAGGCAAAAACTGAACAGCTTACTGTTCATTCTAAGCAATGGATTAATAGTTTATGCACATGTATTCATATATGAAGATGCAGTTAAATCATATAGTTGAATTAAAATGAATTAATAATAAAACGAAATAACTTAAACAAAAATGTAAAAATATAACACAATTAGTATAGACATTAAAAAAGTCTAATTAATTTAATGTATATATTTATAACATCGTTGACTTAAGAAATCATTGTTAACACTTTAACACTGTGTGGATACACAGCTAAATATCCCGAAACCCTTATTTCTGTGGTGACCTAATGACAGAAACTGAATGATGAACGCATGAGTGGTGCAGGGGGTACAGGCTGAAGGCACTTGTGGGTCGTCTCACTTCATTATCAGACTCGTGTTATCGCCTTCTGTCTGATCCTCCCCGTTTACAACTCAGCAGTGTCAGTGCTTATTCCACTTTAAAGAGTTTCTCCGTTTTATGTGTGCGAGTGTGTGTATTAGCCCATCAGACGTCTTTTAGGATGGGAGGTTCAATACACATCCACCCTCCTCCCAGTTTCCCCAAAGGAAAGCATCGTCTGTTGACATTTGACTGGAGTGCTTTGCTCTGGCAAAACCTGTAGACCATTAAGTGTATGCTTATTGTGCTTATCTTGGTTTCTGCTGTGAGCACATTCATTCCCCTTAATAGGTTAATTGATCTGCCCAAGCTCCGCCTTCAATGCGTTATTTCGTAGCTACTGATCTTAGCTTTAACTCGCTTGGCAGAAAACGGACAGTCCAATTCAACTCAGTGAGGGGAACGCACTGTTAGTGGTACTGCGTTCAGCATTTTTGCGTGGAACTATTGGATGAACTGTTTTGCTGTCTCTGACGGCTGCTTGTACCCTTTATCTCCAGAATGTCACCAGGTTGGTGAGAGATGGACGGTCACTTTTGACGTATCCTCTCTTTCGGCCAGTGAAGAAATCCAGCTCTGTGAGCTTCGCATCCGTCTGCCGGCGTTTGCCGCGTCCACAAGCGCCGCCCTGGATCTCTACCACTCAAGCCTGGGGGCGTGCCAGCCGGGTCGCGGGCCCTGTCGGGAAAGGCGCCACTTTCTCGGCAGCATCAAGCCCACAAGCGTCTCCTCCTCGCCCTGGCAAGTGTTCAACATAACAGCTCTGCTCACACACTGGCTGCGTCAAGTAAGCGACGAGGGGCCACATGGAACTGACCGCTCTGTTCCCAGTGGAGCCCCAGCGTCCGGACAGCAGGAGCAGGGGCAGATGAAAGTAGAGGACACCGTGGAAGGAAGTGGAGGAGACGCGGCCGAGGCCGTCCCAGTGAGGCGCCGCAGCTCCTGGAAGCGGAAGATTCACCATCCCACCGCGAATAGGGTCATGGTCGTGGTGTTTTCTAAGAGTGCACGGCTCCATGGTCAGACGCACGCCTCCACTTTAATCCACACAGTGGAACACTCGAAACACGTCCTTGTCCACCGTGGCAGCGACGGCACGAACAGCCGCCGGCACAAGCGCAACCGTGTGGAGCTGGACCACTTTCGGCACGCGCTGGAAGGCAGTGGTGCGGGCTTTCCCGTGGAGTCCACACAGAGGCCCCTGTGCAGGCGTGTGGACATGTGGGTGGACTTCGACCAGATCGGCTGGAATGAATGGATTGTCCATCCCAAGCGCTACAATGCGTTCCGCTGCGAAGGGGAGTGTCCCATTCCGCTGGATGAATCCTTCAAGCCTACCAATCATGCCTACATGCAGGTAAAACACGTTGTATAGACTCCGACATAATGCGTTAACAGCTTTCACGCACCAGAAAGGCCTTAATTACACACTGGTTGCAGAGCTTGGAATATATTTGCTTTTCCCCATCATATGTGGCAGAAGTCAGAGCAGCTTAACTGGAAGGTGACACTAGGAATTTAAATGTGACTTGTTTTCTGTTTTCCTGACAGAGTCTGCTGAAGCTTTATCATCCGGAGCGGGTCACCTGTCCGTCCTGCGTGCCTACTCGTCTCAGCTCGCTCTCCATGCTCTATTACGAGGGCGACGACGTGGTTCTGCGCCACCACGAGGACATGATTGTGGAGGAGTGTGGCTGTCACTGAAGCAAACTGCTACAAGACTTACCTTTTCCCCACCTGTATTGAGACAACCTGCAACCTGTAGAGGTCTGCAGTCCAGAACACAGAGGACAAGACACTATCCAGTGGGCACGTCTGAATATGAGTAGGAAAAACCCTCCCTGGACTCTGAAAGACCATCTTTCCTTTTGGGACATGGTTTTCTAACTTATGCTAGGTGTTGCTAGGCTATATATTTGTTTTCTTCTCATAGTGATTGTTGAAAGTTGTACCCTTGGATTCTAAATCAATTTTGTGTACAAAGTATATATAGTATGTTTAAAATGTATTCTTAAAGCAAATATGTGTATATTGTAATACAGTAAATGTTTCAAAGTTTTTCTATACTATCAAAATACTTTTTAAATATTTTGTATGAAGTGTGTAAAAAGTAATAAAGTGAACAATTAAATTATATTTGATCTTTTCTTGTTTTTTTTATTTATGTCTTTCTTACTCTATTCTAGTACAGATAAGCCAAAGTATGCAGTTAGACAATACGGGACTCACAGACTTCACAGCTTGATTTGAAATCATTTTAAAATGTGATATACAAAAATACCCATAACCCTCTCCTATACTGAAACACAAAAAGAACAGAATGTGGCCATGAGACAAATCTACCCTAAATTATCAGCAACAAGACTGAAAGCTAGGGCCTGTCATGGTATTAGGTTGTGTCAGTGCCCTTGGTAAAGGTAATTTATACTTCTGTGATGGCAGCATTAATGGAGAAAAGTACATTGAAATTTTAGAGCAACATGTGCTGCCTTCAAGACAACATCTTTCTCAGGGATGCCCATGACAATTGCACACATTACAATGTATGGCTGCACACGAAGAGAGGGCAAGGACTGGACTGGCCTGCCAACAGTCCTGACCTGTAGCCAATAGAGAATGTGTGGAGTATTGTGAAATGAAAAATGCAACAATGATAACCCTGTACTGTTGCACACCGTAAGAGCTGTTTGCAGGAAGAAAATAACACCTGAAACAAAAGTTTAATAATTAATTTAAGAATAATTGTGTTTTTTTGTTGTTATCTGTGTTTTCTATACTGTCCAAACTTCTAATTTGTAAGATGAAATATTGCATAAAATCTCTTTCTGTCTGTCTGTCTGTCTGTCTGTCTATCTTTCTAACTATCTATTTATCTCTCCTCCGGAATCTACAAAGTTTTCTAATTCTGATTCTTTTTATCTATCTATCTATATATCTATCTATCTATCTGTCTATCTATCTATCTATCTCTCTCTCTCTCTCTCTCTCTCTCACTCTCTCTCACTCTCTCTCTCTATCTAATCTATCTATCTAAACATTTATTTCCTGAAATCGGTTCAACTGATAAGGGAAAACTTAGCAAGGATGGCATTATGAAGAAGAAAGAAAGTTCCAAAACTTTTGTTTGAACCACTAAGAGAAAGTTTTAAGGTCATTCAGTTCAAATCAAGAAAGAAGTCACTTTCAAGAAGTCACTTTCAGTGAAAGTGAATGACAGAGTGCAGACCAAGAGGAGGAGACATTTGTTAATTTGTGGGTTTGTGGATAGGTGTGTATTTGGAAGGGGGGGGGTCGTTGGGTGTGTTTCGAGCATTTGAAGGATGGGTGGTATCTGGAGGTGTGCAAACCATCACATTCTAGAAAGTGGTTATTACTGGAATTGGGTGGCTTGGGGGTTGGTTTTAAAGAAGGTGACAAACAGAAGCCACTTTGTGAATTGACTGCATTGTTGCATGTGGAAAGATAAATGATTTAGCTGCTGCTGGCATCTGTCTTTAAATACTGTATACATATGTATAAATATATAAATCTGTCTAAATATTTTTGTTGTTATCACTTTCTTTTCCAAAGATTATATATATATGTAT
>JBBPCY010000039.1:949861-971037 GCA_037974405.1 Brachyalestes nurse | reverse complement strand
ATTTGGCCATTTTAAAATCCCGTTTTATAAACCTTAACCTTAGTTAAGCCAAGCTAAGCTATCAAAGCTATGCATTCTTGTATTCAAGACAGCCTCCAAACAATGTATTGGCTAAACGTAAGAACGATAATATGGGATTTTCTAATGGACAAATATAATCAAAACACTTGTTCGGCCTTACTAGAGTTTGTCATTCTACACATTTTGAACAGCTGTCCAATGATGTGTGCCTGCTAGTTTGCTAACAGATGGTCAAAGCTGTCACTTGCGTCATTAAAACAGCCTTCATGAAAAAACTAGTCGCAAAATAAAAAATCTAGTTGCATTGGCAACCATTTGAGTCGCCATCTAGGGCCTTGTCACTCTGCAATAGTTCATAAAAGAATAGCAACCTGTGCCTTTTACACACACACACACAGCTGCAAATTGTACAAAGAGTGAACAGAAAAAAGGGAAAAATGGGCTCTTATTTTTGCCATGGCTGTATATACATATAGTGATCTCCACACTACATTCCCAGAACCACTGCATGATTCCATATAGTTACTTAAACACTATTTTTCTAAATAAGACAAAATCCACAAAATGTATATCTATCCAATGTATGCAATACTGTGATGCTTGTAATTTACTATTTGCTTATGCAATATACATACTGTATTCATACTGTAAGTCATTCAGAGAGGCTGATAAGAAGCCCGGCAGTCTACAAAAACTTGAGACAGAATTATTTACAGTGACAATAGAGGCCAGATATATGAAACATTTAATGCTTATTGGTGAATACACTGCCTGATGCCTGAAACACTGCATTTTGACCCACTATATTGTTAAAATGTACATTACATATAAATATTTTTCATTTTTGAAATAGCAAATTAAACGACTGTACTTATTTTAAGAGATCATGCCCCTGGTTCCTATCACTACAGCTGTAAAGAAATTGCCTCTCTACAATGAATCATGTCATTTCCAGCCACTCTAAATGACTATGTTTCTCAATAATCTCAATAATTAAATTATACATTATTATTATTATTATTATTATTATTAGTAGTAGTAGTAGTAGTAGTAGTAGTAGTATTGTATTAAGCATTATAGTTTATAAAGCAAATTAAGTTTGCATACAGTATATGGATGAATGACGATAGACAGAATTACAGAATTCCTTTTCTTGTCTTACTAAAGTGTAATATTCAAAGTTCATAGTTTCACTGAGATAGAAATAAGCACGAATGAAGTTGTTTGTGAATATTAATTTCTTTATTAATCCTGTAAATGTTCACATTTTCAGCTGGTGTACAGGGTAAGTAATCTATACATATTTCCCAGGTCAGATCGTGTCTGATCCAAAGACCTGTGTATAGGTGCCTTTTCATTGTTTTCTCCTCTCTGTAGCATTAAAAAATAAAAGGAAATCAGCTGAAAGACCCTTGAGGCCCCTTTATTTCCCAGGTTGCAGGCATACCCCAGGAGTCTCAGTTGCTAAGATGCTATAGGTACATCCATAACAGAACTCTAACCCCCAGTAGTAGGTTATAAATCCCCATTAGCAATTGCAAAGCATTCTAAGTGTATACACACACACACACAAAATATACATATATGTGTGTGTGTATGTGTGTGTATATATTTCATATATATTTCTCTGTATATATTAAAAATGTTTTTTTTTTCTGTGCATGTGCGCATTTTGCATTCCTTTTCATGAATAATATGCTATTGCATTACTGATTTCAATCCATTCTCTAAGAGTATGTGTTCTCTAGTTTTGCAACAGTATACATTTTTGCATGTAAATCAGTTTAATCACTATATTGACATCAATATATTGTGTGGTGTTTGGAACCCCTGCTCCCCTAATACTTTCGTGGGCTGGTTTGATTTAGTGATTACTGGCCTTTAATAAAAAATGGGCCTCTTTTTTATTTAAGAAAAGGGAAAGTTATGTAGGGCTAAAAAGATGGCATACTACTACAATTCTGCATTGCCACATCTTTCCAATTAGTCCAGATTTTGAATCCCATATTCATCCTCATTTCACATTCCGGTATTTATCAACAAAAATGAAATTTTATGTTTACAGCAAAAAATAGTATAATAAAAATGAAATTAATAAAATAAAAAAGAAGCACTTGTTGGTATAGAAGAGTTTGTTATTGTGCAAGCAAATTATACACTTGGAGCTGGTTCTGGTGACCTAGAACACATTGATACTTTTCCTCTACTGCTAATTTAACATTCAACAGCATCTTACCCTGGACAGTGAATCCTTCAGAAAAAATACAATAGCAGTGTTGTGTCCATTAAAGCCCGATTTAAAATAGCAGTTTAAATGATCTCAAAACTGGCACATTGTACATTGCTGGTTCGTGACTGAGTTCATGGCCATAAAAATAAATAAAAAAGAGGAAAATAATGATGCATAATTGAATTTTGTTCTTTCAGTACTGTTATTAAGATATCCATAACTTTCTCTCTAGGTAAGGACATTCAGTGTGTTGAGAAATACCAGGGAAAGTTTGGATACAGTAAATGTGCACCATTAGAGCAGTAAATGAGATATAAAAAAAAATGCTCAGAATTATTTCATAACATACATTCATTACACATTTCTAAACTTGTCAGCAATAAGAATCACAACAGTTTTTTGGAAGTTTGTTTTTCCAATTTTGGCATTGCAATGAAAAAAAAAACCAACAACGAATAAAGACCATAATTATACTATGTATTCTATAGATATGTATACATTTACTTACTCATTATTCATAAGATTTTTGGCATAGCTGGTAGGAAGATTGATAAATATGTTATTAATAGAGGGTATCATTCAATATTTTGTGGAATGTTTTACCAGGCAACTTTGGTGTGTGTGATGTCTTATCATCCCTCACCAACCCCTGACTTAACTTGGTACTTTGATACCCTTTCCAATACTGTCTTTAATCTGTAATGCTTGCATTCCTCAATATAAACATAATTATGCTATCGAAATGGTGTTTAATGTCAGTTTGGTTTGAGTTTCCCTTACTATTTTGATGTGTGTGTGTTATGCATAGGAGTTTAACATTTTTGTGAAAGCAGTGTTTATTTGCTATACCATAACAGGATCATGCTCCTCCGGTCTTATTTAAATAGACTCATGTGCTTAATATCCTGCTAAGTAGTCAAATTCTGTCTCATACAACTAAGGCGTAAGGTACTATGCTTTAGGCAATGAACAGGTAATATGTTGTAACATCATGTCTATCTGTGGCTAATGCTACATTTTCAAATATCATACAACGCTAGGTTGTTTGCATAATTTTCAGAGGACAGCTCTAATTTCAGTAACCTAGGCCTGGCAGGTCATGTCATGGATTTCCCATTAAAAAAATAATGGGAAAAACTGGTTAAATTAACCTCAAACATATACATTTCCAAAGCTATTCTCCACATATTTTTGAGTTATTTTTTAAGTCTGTCCCATCAAATGTTTGAATATACAGATTATCTGCTTACAAAATGACTACACTGAATTACTAACTAGCTATAAACCCAAAATATGTTATTTAATTTTCACTTAACCCTCAACTCAACATTTAAGATGTAATTTACAACCTAAGGGGGAACATTTAAAAATTCTGAACTAAACTCACCTGGGGCACAGTTTTGAAACTTTGCATGGTTTCATGAGTTGAAAAGTAACTTTTGTTTGTTTTAATCTTTTTCTTTTAATATATGACATAATCTAGCCAGCCCTGGGCCCTGCTGCCTTCTTCAGAATGGCATGAAAAAGGTCTTCATGGAATTGGAAGACTGAAGGATATAACTACATTGTTGTAATTACTTTACACACTGAACTATGAATTACCTCAATGTGGAGACATCTTAGTTATGTATATTTCAGTTAAGTATTGGGATGCCAACTGAGGTCAATGTCTCTTAGGCTTAAAGATGTTATATAGACTGTGTGTGCCTGGTTCATACAAAATTAAATGTGTATGTGCTGGGTGTGCATGTGTGCGTTGCCTTTGCTGGGACAGTGTTACAGTCTAGTCACAGTGTTCAGTGGCTAAGTGTCTTTACTGAGCTCAAAAAAAATTGCAATACTGGCAATATAATATTCCACACACCTATTTGTACAATATTCTTCTGCAGGAATGGCTGTTCATTCTGGGTTTCTGTCACAAGATACTATAGGCTTTGCTAGCTGTGCAGAACATGATGCCATAGAACATAAAAACATGGTAAAATACTCAAAGATAATTTCTGTCAAACTTGGTCATACTTAAATGCTCGATTACACTGCTTTAAAAACCTTATCTTCTGGTGCCCCAAACTTTTCTGTCAATCAAAGGATGTAAGAAAAATGTTTTGCAGTTATATAGATTATATCATTGGTGTATGGTGATCTACCACTGGACTATTTCATGCTGAAGCATCTTCTAATGCCATTTCATTCACTTCTGAAGTTAATTACAAATAAATGCTCTGATAGCCAATGGGTGAATTCTTATAATATTCTTATAATTAGGCTATGTTGAAATAATGTCCCTCCACGCACGAGTACATATGTAACCATAATATGCACAAAATCTGCAAAATTATGCATTGAGGTGTATGCAAAATGCGGACACAAGTTAACACAACCTTCACAGGGAACAAACAATTTCTATTCAGTAGTTGAAAAAATAACCCATTATATATATAAAAAGTGTCAAAGCTTGCATGGGCCACTTTTTTTGTGTACCTGACCAGGGATGCCCAGAATTTTGCATATCGCTGCACGCTGCATCCAGGTGGTTGCTTACTGCAGAATCTTGGAAGAACTCTTTTTAAATGGTGTGTGGTTATTTTAAAGTTTATATCCAATGAGTCCCTCAGATAATACTCCTTTCCCTGTAACTCATGAAGTGTATTGCCAATATTAAATATAAAAACATGAAATATGAAAGACAAAAGAAAGACCTAATGTCAGTCTCCTGGCCAATGACCATATCTATTCATATTGCCACCCCTTATTAGAACACAGCATCTTTTATAGGAAAACGGAACCTGAGATACTGTTATCTTTTATAATGGAAGACTCGGTTGCTACATATGCACTGGACAGTTTGTCAGCTTAAAACTGTGTGTGTGTGCTCACTCATGACAATGAGTTAGAGGGTGAGTTGTTATGCCTTCTGCAATTAATAATTCCTTCACAAATCTCATAACATCTTCACTATGTCTCCAAAAAAGGCAACAGAAGACAGCTATGGTAAACCTATTGCAGGCAGGCCCTCCCTTTCCCAGGTGGAGAGACAGCAATGAAACCAAACACAAAAAGGGAGAAAACAAAACATTGAAAAATGAAAAAACAGCAAAGAAACTTCATGTGCATTACATGGACGTTTAAAAACACACAAGGAGGATATCATAGCTAACTTCTTAAGCAACTCATTTTGACATCCATATTATACATGTCTGCAAACAGGAACATGGGTAGAGAAGGTATCAAGGTCTCAGCAGCACCCTCATCGCATTTTGTAAGGATTCATTTCCTTTTTTCTTTCTTTGCAGCCACATAAACCAGACTCACATACACAACGAACATTCATATAGTTTTTGAGTGCCAATACCGCGTTATATACAGTAACAAGTGCTACAATTCAAATTCTTTCCAAACATGATTAAATTTAGATTTTGAGCATTCTAGATTAGGATGAGCTACAACACATTTTTATTGGAAGACTCAAATTTGGAAGAGCTGAAAGGAGAGCTGTTTTGTTATGTGTGTATGTGTGTGCTAGTGTTTGGTTTCCTTTGTGAACCTTCTCGCTGAAATACAACATTGCGGGCTGACATCCTTGTTCTGTAGGCCCCCCAAATCTCTGACCCACACTGTGGGACGAAATCTCATTTCCTTTCATGCTCTTACACCGTCAGGAGTCCCATAATCCTTTGCTGTCTGTGGTTTAGGTAAAGGCAGGCCATGCGACAGCACTCTCACATGCTGATACAGAAGATTACAGGAAGCACTTTTCAGATGCTTTTTTTTCTAGGTTCAGTTTTCGTTTTATATGAAATCATGCCTCTAGCCTAGATGTCATTTTAAGTTTGTTTTAAAAAGAAGTCATAAAAGCCATTTATTGGTACTGATGTCCATTGCCTGATTGCAAACTCTGTGGTTTCAACTTTCCTTCAGCGCTTGCTGCCCATCATGTGTCTATAAGAGAAGGTTTCGGTGTGGAGGACACGTCCTATGATGAAGAGAGAAACAACATGAAGTTCAGGTGAGGCATAAGCATGAACAACGTCCACTGACCCAAAAAACTTTCAAAAATTTGTATTTCCTTTATCAAGATTACCAGGTTCTATAAAAGTTAATTTGAACAAATATAGTTTTACATATTTTTGTTAGTGGTTTTAACATTCTGCAATCCTCATTTTATAAAAGTTTTTGGAATACTGATGCTTATACATATTTGCAGGGCTTTGTTTTGGTTACATGTTTATTTTATGCACATACACTTGTATTTTCTTCATGTACATATCTGTTTATGCTTATATTTTTCAAGTGCAAATCTGTTGATCCCAAAGCATTTATGAACCATTTACTGGTACAGTTTGTTATAAATGTAGTACAATTACTAAAATGCAGATATTTTAGCACAGAGGTCCAGCTTTACCAAAACATTCTGCTGTACCAGAATGTTATACCAGAGTTCCTCCATTCAGTCAAATAACATAAATCAATACACATTGCTCTGTTGGAGGCCTGCTGTAATAAAGTAGGCACGTTAATAGTAGAATACACATACTGTTGAAAACATATAGCTGTGTTCAAACTGCTATTTAATCCCTATGATTAATAGGATTAAATGAGCACACAGCAGGCCTAAGGCCTGTACCTTGGCTCACTGCTTTACTCTCCGAAGAGTGGCACATTTCACTATCTGAGCCCCACCCTTCTTCACATCCATAATCTCCGGCTACAGCAGCGAGGAGCAAGAAGGAGGTGTGGGAGGTGCAGCGGAACAGCAGATGGGACAATCCAGAAAGGGGAAGGTGGCAGAGAAAAAGGGGATAAATGCAGAATGGAGAAGGAGTGAAGAAGGATGAAAGGTGGAAAAAAAGAGAAAGAAAGAGGTGTCAAGAAAACAGAGATGAAGGTGAGTCACAGCAAAGGAGGGATACAATGACACCAAAGTTTGGGGTGGTGAGGAAGGGTTTAGTGTGGGAAGAAATGGAAAATTTAGGGAGAAATAGAAGGAAGAAGCATCAGAAATGTCGACAGATAGAAACAGCAATATTTCATGTAGAAGGACAACTACATTCATTCTCAGAGCAAAGAGTTTTAATGGCATTGAGTGCATACAAGGAAACATAACAAAAAGGGACAGAAATACTAACAAGAGTTATCAACAAGGGTTAACAAGGGCCAAATTAACACCCAAAAAGAGGAACCAGAGGAGACTAAGTCAAAACAATTTTAAAATCACATAACAGCAATGCTAACAATTTAGTCTTTAATTTACAACAGATGTGAACAAAATGAGAATTGTGAAGGCAGTGGGTGTTTTTTATCTTTACCTTGAATCTGCTGTTTTTTTAGGGTAGATGTGAGTGTGATAAAATAAATCTGCATTTCAATGCCTCATTTAGATATAATTACATAATCATACTTGATGACGTACTGTTTTTAGACCACTGAAAAACTCATTTTTCAGTTTGTGTGAACATTTCCTAATAAAATGACAAAAAAAGAAAGTTATACCTCATTAATATACTGGGGAACATTGTGAACATCTCCAACATAGTTACCATGTTGGAGATGCAAGGTTTTGTAACAAAGTATCAGCTGAACAAACAGTTGATACTTTGTCACTGCATACTTCTGCAACCCCTTGTTAGCATGACTGGATGTGATCTGTTCCTCCTTTTGGGACAGAATGGAAATGAGGCAATGAAAAGGTGCATGCTGGGAAAAATAACCATGATGCACTGGGGAAGGCTGGGAAGATCTGCAAAAAACCTCAGAGCTTGAGACAGCACCTTCATGACAGCACCTTCATAAATCAAATGTTTGGAACAGTTTATGGCTGATAAGGGCTTCTAATTAATATATGTTTTTCAATTAAATAAGATGTTAAATATGAATACTTACTATTGTATTTTTTATAATGTTTCTCTCTAGACATTTATGATGTTGTAATATACCTGTAATCAGTGTCATTAGGACTCTAATGTAAGTAGACTGATTTAGTGTTTATTTGGTTGTTCAGTGTACAATAACAGAAGTACCACATTGAAACACCAGAAAGTAATGCATAAACTTTTTATATTTTAGTGCTAGTTCAAATAAAACATATAGTACTATAAACAGTCTAACTCCTGTCTTATTTGTGGTAGTACAGGGATAAAAATCAGGAAGAGACTGTTCATGTAGTATACTTTATAGCACATTCTTTTAAGTAGTCTGCCACACTGGTCACAACAAAAATAGCCTTCTTAAACTTTCAAGTTAAATAAAATCTGTATTAATTGTGCTACTTTTCAGCATGAGCATATGCTTGTATTCCATCAGGTGCCTAAACAATACTTCTATCATTCAGCTACTTCAAAAAATCCATGTGTTCTCCAACACATGGGCATATGCGTGTATGCCATCTGACAATCTATTAACACAACACAAGCAGTATGTAATGCACTTATGGCAAAAGCTACTTGTAGCACATACTAAGTTTAGCCCATACTGGACAGCTCAGATCCAGACGTGCTCAGAAACCCACCATGCTTTCTCGCCCCAGGACGGCATAGTTCACAAACTGCTCGGCGTCGCCATCCAAGTCATCCACTTCATGTGGTAGTCCCTCTATAATGAGCTCTTGACCCCCCTCCTCATTCTTTCCCCTCCGAACCACCTTCCGCACGATCTACAGTGTCACCCAATGCACAGGGGAGGGCAACACCATGGAGTCAGAGTGGAGACAGAGGGAGAAAATGAGAGGAATGAAGAATTAAAAAAAAGAAATAAGATGTGGAAAAGAAAAAATAAGACTGAGAAAATTAGGTTAAAATATGTCAAGAAATTATGTTGAGCTGGATTTTTCATTTGATAGAAGTGAAAAGAAAGGTAGGGGCAGGTGGCATAAATGGGTTGGTGGGGCTAAGCTATTTCTCTGTTTTGTTACATGTAGTGAAGTGGTACTTGTTGCTCATTATTTATTTTCTTTAGCCCTCCCATTTAATAGCATGTTCAGCTGTCACTGAAGAAAGGTTGAGGAGAGAGAAATGAGAGCATATGAAACTGATATAAAAGGTGTGGAACTGGGGGAAAGTGGATGTGAGGATTTTAAGCTGTAATTTTCTTTCCCTTGTTTCTGAGATGTCTGAGATGTGAAGGTCACAGTAGGTAAGTGAAGGAAAAATACTATGCAAACTGCTGGATGACAATATCACTGACAGCATTGCATCATGACAGTCTTTTATCTTTGCAACAGTTGATTTTTAGTTGCAAAAAGAAAGAGGCAATTATTTGGAAACTGACAAAATATTAAGGTGCTTGAGAAAAAGCCCAGCAATACAATCGCATTGCAAGATGCGTCAAACATAGGATGTGTATTGTACCTACATAGAACAATGTGACATTTGATGGGCGTTGGATACAATGAGTCCATCACCTCATCACCAATGATTAAAATGATTATTGCTGTAATAATCATTTTTCCTGCACCCAAAGGTAGCTATTCCATTAGAATAGATAATGTGCAGTGATGTGACTTTGCTGAAACAAACAAGCAGTACAAAACATGATGAAGCTGACCTTTTTGGTGACGATGTTGCCATGCTCATCTGTAAACTGCTCCTCCCTCACTTGCTCTCCAGGAAGATCCTTGGCCTCATCACCCTATGTAATATATGACAATGTAAAGGCAATGTACAAAGACTAAAGAAATTGAGTTATGGAAACAGAGAGATAAGTTCGGATAACTGAGCAGGGGTAAAGAAATCACTTTCCTCAGGTGAACATAATGCTATAATATCTAAAAGGCTATATATGTTAAAGACAACAGAAACGATAAAGGAGTGATAGAGCCTCATTCACATGAGTGTCACGGTCACTTATATCTGCATTAATCCTCAGAAAGCAATCCACATCCAAGTTTCACATACACTAAAGAACACAGACCTTCCTGATTCATGAACCACTGACATGAAAAACACGGGCAAAACATTTCTTGAATGATGTATAAATGACATGTGAGACAATGTATAGATGACATGTTAAAAATCATGGCTCAGTGTTATGCAAACAAGAAATGCTTGAAACTGATTTAAAAAATAATCTCATGAAATCTTCACTAGCTGCATTTTATTACTGCAAGCCAGTGCAAGTGGAGAGGAAGCAATAAGAAAATTGAAAAAGAAAATTAAATGGATGTGTGTAGAGAGCTGTAGCACTGAAACATTAAGCAAGCATATTTTGGATAAATGCTTCAGCATGACCACTGGCCTACACTCATCCATTAACATGTCTAGTTATGATGTAGACATGAGTTTATGTTGTTATCACAGAATACAGTTTTACCAGTCACTCCAACCACTAAAAACAACTTTTATATAAATGTTTTTATAAATCTGTCTTACCATTCTATGTTCTGCCTATCTCATCACCAGAGATAAATGCCTCTTCCATCAGAAACAAACAAAGAAGTGTGCAAAACTGCAAGCCAACTGGTCAACTTCACACCCACAGGCCATTTTGAAAGGCATTTGTTTAACATTGCTTTAACATTTGCTTTACATGTAGCTCTCAAGGACAAAAATAGTAACCAAAACTGGAACTGTGAAAAAGCGGGAGTGCCAACACCTGCCCCTTAGGAAAATGGAACCTGCCATCTACAACCTTTGATGGTTGTCTACAATATACACTACAACAACACAGTATTTTGGTACTGAAAACAATTCCCAAGAAGCAAGAAGTAATGATGTTTTCAATTTGAACTAGGAAGTCTGAGTTCCTAGTAGGACATTTGAATATGACTTTGAAGTCGGATTTCTGATGAAAGCTGTACTAAAAACTATTAATTAGCACCTCTGTGGGCATGTTGCTAAATTGTTTATATATGCAAAATACTGCATAATGCCCAATTACAAGACATGGTGGCAAATATGCTGGATGATGCCTGAGAAATGTTTCTAACATTCTGAGTTAATGCTCTAGCCAGTTTTTAGCTAAAGTGTTCACTGGTTGTTTTGGACAAAACTAAGTTCACTAGTTGTTTTGGATAGTATATAAAATATTTTAGATATATTTACTCTGATCCCTGATTTCTATACCTACCTCTGTAAACATGTAACTAAAGCATGTAAGTTTTTTCTGCAATGCACAAGTTCACATTGTACCACTCTGACTTCACATTTCAACCAATGAATTACCAATGAAATATGAAATATTTTTTACAAATGGCAGAATTCCCCCTGTAATATATGGTATTGATTTTATGGCTAGGGAGCGGAACCAGCACGAATGAGTTAAGGTAAATTGGTACAAACAAAACCTGCCTATGCAACAGTTACATAAGTACTTACTACTTAGTTAGCTCAATTTCTTGTGAGTACAGTAAGAACACTCTGAGGTACGCTCCCTGATCTCAAAGTCATACTACACCCAACCCACCGGCCCCCCAAACAACAGGAGTACCTTTAGAATAACTCTGCGTCGCACTACACGAGTGGTGACATTTTCCTCTTCGTCTGGGACGCTTTCATCCTCCCCCAGTTCCCGGTCCAGTTTTGCATGAATGTAACTCAGTACCAATCGCACTGAGCCACTAGCAATGTGCAACACATTCTGGCAGCTAATCACCAGAAAGGCCAGCAAAACAAAGCTGAAGAGCAGTTCTGTGACAAGGGCCCACATTGTGTCACAATGGCCCTTTTACACACTACCGCAGACACACACACATACAGGTTTCCACAAGCACCTTAGACCCAAGACATGCTACACATTTTTTTCGTCCCAGTTCTTATCAGAAGAGCTTGAGCAGTCCTCAGTTAGAGGCCATTCCCTCTCTCCCTCCCAGTGATCTAGCTGCCCTTTCTGAAGCTCAGCTCGGTGTGGGAAGTGACCAAATGTCATGAAACACATGGTGCCCTGGTTGGCTTCAGTTTCTTCTTTCTCTCCCGCTCTTTCTCTCTCTCTCTCTCCCTCGTCTCTCTCTTTTTACCCCTCCTTCTCTCTGGTTGCTTCCAAAAACACCCCTCTCTGTGTCTCCTGCTGCCCATGTGATCTGCACGTTTTAAATATTTCTGGCTGGGCAGTTCTATAAAGCTGCTAGTGTGTTGAAGACCAGTTGAAATAAATTAGTCATGACAATATGAGAATATTTGTGATTGAATATTGGTGTTTTTCTCCCAGAAAATCTATTTAAAGATTTAGAGACAGTATTAATCAGGTATACTAAATTACTTAATTATTTAAAATATTTAAGACAGGGTCTACAAATCTTTATGCTTTAGTGTGTGTGCTAAAGCATGTCTACAGTGTTTTCTCACACCAGCTACTTGCAAATTTGGCGGCAACTATTTCTATTGTAATGTGTCATTAGGATACTACGAGAATTATCCAGTTAGGCTTTTAAGGCCATTGTAGTCAATGACCTTACTGTTCATGCATTCTCATCCAAATATAACGTGTGCAATCCCTCCCCCAAAGGCAAAATGTAGCAGCCGCAGCAATGGGGAGGGTGAGAAATAAGGAGAGGGAGATAGACAGGTGCTATATCTGGTACCAGCTGGCCCTTCTCTCCTTCTTGGGTTGTGTGTGTGCATGTGGTAGGAGGTAACCAACTGCAAACAATTATGTGTGTGTGTATTTGTGTGTGTGTGTGTGTGTGTGTGTGTGTGTGTATGTGTGTATGTGTGTGTGTGTGTGTGTGTGTGAGAGAGAGAGAGAGAGAGACAAAGTGTGTGCCTTAAGAATGGGTATATGTCTTCAGATAACTACTGAGTAGTAAAGTCATGTGGATCCCTTTCAGTCTGCTTTTAATGAGAGGAAACTTGTGGACATTAGTTGTGGCATACACCATGATATGTATGTCATGCTCTGCACCTTAATATTGATATATTTAATATTGTCGTATGAAATAGCTTGAAAACCCTTGGTCAAAAACCCTTGTTGTTTTGCTTTCTCTATGCGAAACAAATATTAAAACTGCATTATACTGCAAATTTCAGGACGCATTATAAATGTAATTAAAATTACAATTTTTGTCATTTTCTACAAATTATGAAAACCTGTAATTTGACCACAGGGCACACCTATGATTGTTTATTAGGAGGGTGTATAATCACTATTAATTCTGAATCTCTCTGTTTAGCGAATGCCTAGATATTACCTGTCCTCTAAGATGCATTTCTTCCCATCCTCGAAGTTCAGGAACTCCGTGAGGGAAGCCTAAACCCTTCTCAAAAGGTTGGGTTCCTCGAAAGTGCCCCCTCACAATCTCAGAGTGCCCCATATCCCGTACTGGCTGGAGCAAGGCTTCCTGGGACAGGCTTGGATCTCCATCCACTGCTGCCCGCATTGATGACATCATGGAGTCTATGGACTGCTTAGGATTGGGGGACTGAGAAGTTCCTACCCAGTTCTGGATGGGATCTTGGACAGAGTGCCATCCAGGGGCAGTCTGGTCCTGGAGGTAAGAGAGGAAAGAGCCTCCACTTGACCTGAGACAGAAAATAAAGAATTAATAGGAGAAAAATTCTGTTTGGAGAATCATTTGGATAATGAAAGCAAATTCTGCAGTGCAGAATTGTCAGTTTATGTCAATTAAGCTGTTGCCTGTTTCCTGGAGCACATGTGTCAGATTAATTTTAATTGTTAAGAGGCGTATTTAGAGCACAGGGCCAGCCTCTGTAAAATAAAACTAGAATAATCAAAATTATTAAAAGATTAAAATACAGAAACTACAAACATATAAGTGAAAAGTTAACTTAAATTCAACTGAAATTCAAGCAGAATTTTAAACACAGAAAATCATGACCTTGTCAGCTTACCTGTCACCATTGCGATCAGCCACTCGGCTAAGCCCAGGTGACTCACTCATTCGAGCATAAACCCTCTGTTGCCCTGTAATAAGAGACAAGCCTTCCTCTAAGCCTGTGCCTTCTCCTTCTCCTCCTCCAAAACCCCCATTGGCTCCTCCAGAAATGCTCCTGCCTGCATCATCGACAGGCTCCTCCAGTTTTTTGTCCATCTCCAACCCTTGACCTCTGTCCAGCCCATTGATGTTGACCCCTCCGCTTGTGCTAGGGGTAGCAGCAGCACTGTGCTCGGAATCTGCCCCAATGGACTGATCTTCCAGGAGCTCAATGGAGCTGCTCAGTCCTCCAATGCCACCCAACCCCCCGGGTACACGTCCTCCACCTGGCGTCACACTCCCAGGCCTCCCCAGGCTTCCATAGAGCAGGCCCTCAGAGTCATCTGCATTGCTGCACTCAAGTGAGGAGTCTTCCACAGTTACCAGCGAGGGGCTGTTGCCTGAGGGCCACACCTGTACCTCAGACATCTCCATGAGCGTGTCCTCTTCCGTGGTGGCGATAGGTGCACACTCCATGCTAGATACTTCCTGCCAGTAGGGCTCATGGCCCAGCGGCGAGGGCAGGCTATATTGCATGGAGGCCGGCGAGAGCAGCTCCTCCTGCACCACCAGCCCATAACCTGGAGTGACACAGAGAGAGGCACACTGACACAGGCCCCCCCCCAGCTACACCCACCCACACCAACTCATTCCCTTCGTATGGCCCTGGGAGGGAAGTGCTCCAGAACAATGAAGGGAAGGGGTCACAAGGTAGAAAAAGCAAGGGTGACCTTTGGTCATGGGAGAGAAGGGGAGGAAGGGAGAAGGTTCTTGCAAGCCAGAGCAGCCAGCAGAAGGTGTGCAGGCAAGGGGGCAGTGGGGGGCAGTAGGGCGCAGCGGTGAATACACAACGCAGAGGGCTATAAAATACTTATGCTGACCCTTACAGGTAGACAAATATACAAACCCACCCAAGAAAGGGATCAATGAATAGTCTTGTACCAACCAGGAAACAAAGACATCCCTACACATTTTTTGAAACTCGCCTCCTTCTCTCACACATGCGTGCATATGCTCTCATGCTTCCATTCTCAAAGTCATATAATTTGTCAGGCTGGAAAGCATGCATGCAAGCAACGATGTACTTACATTTATCTGCCAGGTTTTTTTTCTCTCAGCACATACACAACACACTTGCTGAATGTCATTTCAAGCAATATTTTTTTAGGTCATGTATTTTGCGGCTGAAAGCAAAGTTGTTCCAACTCCCATAGCAAACCTAAAACACCTTTAAATTAGTCAGGGTTGATCATCTCCCCACCGCAACAACGAATTAGCAAATCAATTAATTAATTTATTAGTTTATAGGTGGATGAATGAATGAACGTAAACAAAATAAAACACTTATGTAATGAATATGAAGGCATTTAACACAACATTCATAGTGAGTTTAAGGTGCTGAATAGCAACCTATGCCCTGAAAAAGTGGTTATTTTCAAAATAAAGATATGCAATGATACTGTTTAATAATTAAAAATGTATGTGAGAAGACAACAGAATGGTGAAATTGGTAGAGGAAATGTGTCCTCTTTCCCATCTAGTACTTCCGCGATATTACTGAGGACTAGTCTTTTATGACAGTGAACTCAGCCAAAGAAATGGGCTTAAGTTTGGCCTTGAAAACATTTTTTGTATATTACATCCCCAGGACATACACATGTTCAATATTAAATTTACACTTAAATTAAATGTGATATTAAAGTTTTATAGATTTATAGTTATATTTATATATATACACTGTGTTGCAAAAATATCTATATATCCTTTATTAGTCAGAATATGAGGTAATGAAAGATTGGGTGCAGCTTTTCCTTTATCAGGTAGACAAGTGTGGAGAAGACATTTTGTGTATTGTGTGACACAACACTTATCCTGACAAAAGCAGTAGACCTTTTCGGCTCTATCTCCCGACCTGTTTTTACAGCCCTGTAATGATAAGGCTTTTCCCACTACACACTAGTTTTACCACATGGCCCTGGAATGTGAGTTCAGTGGAAGGTTATTGCTGAAGACAACACAAAACCTTACATCTCCAGAACTCTTACTTTACAAGGAAAAAAGTAATATAAATATATAAAGACCATGTGGCCCATTTCTATTCATCTATAAAATTTTGACACAACATAAACTGCAGCTGGTATTTCAAACTACATCACAAAAAAAACCCTATAAACAATTTTGTCCAGACTCTGACAATATGATTCCCTTAACATGGCCTTACATCATTGCTCAGTTGATATAATTCCTTAGTAGGATGCAACATTTAGCCCCAGCTCAGTAGGTGGTTTTCATTTCACTGAATGACCTCAGAAAAAAATGTTTAATGCTCAAATGTTGCCCTTTGATTATAGTTCCATATACTTATTGGTAGTTCTTCCCAAAAATTCTTACGAGAAATAGTGTAAGATAGTGAAATAGTGAAAGAGACATGAAATACAGTAGAGTCATAGGAAAGATGAGAGTTCAGTTAATAAAGCTAATAAAGACGAGTTACTATCTTTGCAAATCTGAGCATAATGCACAGCTTTATTGAGGTCTTGACTAAAATTCAAGTGAAGACGTGTGACATTAATGAGGTTGCTTGCTCAAGAGAAATATTTGAGGAACAGGAGGCTTAAGTAAAAGCCTCCCTTCTCCATCTGACCTCCCTTTCCATCTGAACTCTTTGATGTGTAAGAGAGAAACTCTTTTGTGATTTTTGACAGGTTGGACACAGTGAAATCACATGACAAAGTTTTAAAAGTTACTTAATCAATAATGCTATATTATAGATAATAGCCTTCAGTATGTTAATATAGTACATCTGTACTGACTACATGATATATCTTATAAACTCTATAAGTTTGTTAAAACGTTACAAATTCTTTTACCCTAACACTTAAATTACAATTTGAGGGAAAAGTTACATGTACAATTAAGATTTTGTTAATGCATTAGAATTCATTAAATGTAAAAGTGTGGAGATGCTTAACAGTGCAACTTTAATGACATTTGTTATGAAGGGTATTCTACCTTTCCATGTGCCATCACTCTCTTTCTCTCCCTCTTTCATTCTCCCACACACATTGTTACAAAATGTATAGCATGGATGTTCCTTTTGTGTAGAACATGGTATTTGTGAAGGATTGTTTCTGAGTTTGCTTGGCTGTGTATCCAAAAGCAGGCCATGAGTGTAACAGAATTCATCACTAGCTTGGAATATGCTGAGTGCGCAAGAGATATTAGTGACACCAGCTGGTCACAGCTCAGTGTCAAAAGATGTGACACCACTGATATCAGCTTTTAAGAAAGGGCAAAGGGTGCAGCATGCTTAGGTGTGTTCCAGTGTGTCTGTGTCCTAGTTCCCTTAGCTCATTGTTCTGTAGTTCTGTTACAGGCAGACTGTAACAGGATTACATGATTGATTACTTTCTGGAAAAAAAGGGCCGAAAAAAATCTGTAGAAAACTGTCTTGTATGCAACAATCTGAACAAATGTGTAACTGGAAAGTGCAAGGAAAATCCAATAGTGCTTTCAGTACTTTATTATAGCTAATCAGAGTAAACATAATTTAAAATGCAAGTCACTGACCCTGACTTTACACTCAGCAAAACACAGACAGTTATTCTGATTAAAATGGTGAACAGCTAATGTAATTTAACCCCTGCTCAAATGACAATTTTGTTGATTTTCTAGATGAAAATAAGTTAACACATCTTCTACAAGGTCTTAAACATAATATTTTATAGCGAACAGTTTCTATTTATTTATTTTAAAAAACTTTTATTTATTTATTTAAAAAAAATAGTGCTGAGCATGTTAATGCGTTATCGCGTTCGCGCATTATTTAATTTACGCATTATTAAATTCACGCATCATTAAATTTACACATTATTAAATTTACTCATTATTTAATTTACGCATTATT
Source organism: Brachyalestes nurse (assembly GCA_037974405.1). Lineage (NCBI taxonomy): Eukaryota > Metazoa > Chordata > Actinopteri > Characiformes > Alestidae > Brachyalestes > Brachyalestes nurse. The sequence goes on along the minus strand of JBBPCY010000039.1, from coordinate 953,019 downwards.
TAATTTACGCATTATTTAATTGAATTTTTAGCGCGCGTTAACTTATTTTTTTTTTTATTTCTCTTATTTTGAAAGTTTGTTTTTCTGTGCTCGCCCGCATCACCTCACTTTAAAAGGGACACTGGCTACTGAACATACTGATTGTTTCTGCTGTTGTTTCCGCAGGTACCTGTTCAGAAAAAAAGAAAACAGATCTATAAATGTCAACTTGCTGTTTCTCGGAAGGTGCCTGATATACTGTTATGATCTGTTTTATGTGCGCCGGTGTTCTGATGATTTGTGCTGCCTTGTTGATTCATGCTACCCTGCCTTTAAGTTTATACAGTTAATAGTCAGTTTATAACACTGATAATGATGAGAAATAGACAAATAATATGCATAATCAAAGAAAAATATATTTTATTTAAAATATTTACTTATAAGCACTGTATCAATTCATGCTGCTTTGTCGACAAATGCTCCCTTAAAGCATTTCTGTTTATACAGTCAATTTATAACACTGATAAGGATGATTGGGGGGTGGGGGGGGTTTGGGCGGGGTTATAGTGGTTATAAACCTATAATGGTTCCGCACCCCATGCTCTGGACTCTGAGGGTAACTTGTTTTTTTCTAACAAACTAGATAAAACGTGAATGCCCTGCAGTGGCAAATAGCTTTGGTTTTATATTTTATTTGATTACATTAATGTTTAAGTTGAGATTTTATGCACATTTATGCGTGCACCGGACTGTTCTGCTGGCTCCGTCTATTGTGTAACTGATGCCACACATTAAATCCTTACATACAAGAGGCTCTGGGCAGGCTGTAGCCGACCTAGAAGCACTTTTTTAGGGATCACTCATCAAGGTTGAGGGGCCTGGTTCTTGGTGAAAGCCCCGTCTTCTGAAAACTTCCATAAAAATGACTAAGTCCAAATTCGGGTGAGTGGCATGAGAAGAACCAAGCATAATCATCCAGACGAGTGAGCCCGAAAAATGTTTCCCTGGCCGGCTGCAGCCTACCGTAATGACACTAATATCACAGAAAGGCGCAGCTTCTCTGCTTTCGGAAACCGTTGGAATTTTTTATGTTGCGCAAACGGTTCAAGAGTTACGGTAATTACAAAAAATCATTGAAAAAACCTGTCTGCGGCGACAGCTTCGGTTTGAAAGGAGTTTGAAAGCCTAACATGGAACAGGAAAATACCGCCGTGTAATCCATTTATTTCAACAAAGTAACTGTAATCCGATTATCACCTATTTTAACGGTAACTGTAACGGAATACAGTTACTCATAATTTGTATTCTAATTACGTAACGCCGGAACATGTATTCCGTTACTCCCCAACACTGTATATATATACATATATATACAAACACACACACACTACAAGTAAAAAGTTTGGACACACCTTATCATTTAACGATTTCCTTTGTTTTTATTATTTGCTAAGTTGTTAATTAATATTAAAAACATTACCTACTGCTCTGAGGACAGCTTTGCACACCCTTGACATTGCTGCTATAACAATACACATTTTCAGCCATGGGATTAATAAAGGTTTATATTATCTTCTCTTCTCTTATCAGATAGTACTGTATTCACTCACACCGGCACTGTTATATTGTTTGTTTCTGTGTTTGAAGTCTTTGACTTTCTGTCCTTTGGCACTGTGGGTACTTCTGTCCTGTCCTGTAGGCAGTTGTGTAGTCTTGTGTTATTTTGTGTTGCTCCATGTTCCTGGAGGAACGTTGTTTTGTTTTACTGTGTGCAGATGGCTAAAATGACAATAAACACCTACTTAAAACTAATCTGAAAAAGAGGTCTGATTGAATTTAAAATTGTTGTTGTGAAATGCTGCGCCTTCAAAATAGTGACTTTTCAAGACAAATCACGGATACATTTTAATGTGAAGTTTAATAAAATTTTGAACCACTCCTACCGAACCATTGTAATTGTTTACACAATGTGAAGGGTCATAGACTATGTTAACTATGATTGTGGAGCAATGAGATTTTGGCAGTAGTGTCACAACAAATATCTGTTATTTTCCAGATGGTGTGGTGGTAATATCACTGTTTTACACATATTACACATATCTAGCAAAGACATACTGTCTGTCAGGTAATGGTGCTTCTTTTATATCGACGAAAATCAAAGAGCGGCTTTGTTCCTGTACGCATTTAAATGGAGAATCACATAACTATAACTTTAGAACAAATTGTTGAACTGGCAGGCCACTGTATTTTTAATTCGTCTCAGAGAACACACGTTATGAAGTAGCTTGAATGCAGCAGGTTGCCATGTACAGCCCTTTCTCTGAAGAGTAGCTTTCAATACTTCAAAAAAAGAGCCTTAACTGACACTTAAGAGTCCTTCAAAGCTTCAGCAGCAAAATTTTGGGGGTTTCTGGTAGAACCTTTAAAACATTTTCACTTGCTCTTTCCAATAAAAAGTCTTATTCATGATTCAAGTAGCAAAACTGCAAACCGAATGGGTCTAATGAGCGTTTGTGAGTCAAGGCTTCTGTGGTCTATTCTTGATTTTATCTCTAGCTTGTGTTTGCTGTGGCTGACTTGCAGTAGACCTACTCTAAAAAATGAGGTGAGAAGTTGCAGGGCTCAGCTGTTGCACGGCTGTGTAGCTGTTACTGGCCTTACTATTAATGATATTAGCCTTGCTGATGTGTGTGCAAAGCATGTATAGCCTAGTTGATTGCTGTGGCCAATTGACACAAGATATTTCACATACTGGTATGTAGCTTTCATGTATCTGAGCTTAGCTTACCGCATGTTTAAGTATGTTGTGTAATACTGCATATCTGTCTATTCTGCATATCTGTCTATTCAGTTTAGCCTCCCCAGTTAAGGGACCCTGGTTAGGGCATGCAGCTCAGGCAATAAACAGATGGATGAATGTTAAATGGGTTTTAAAAGGTCATGTAAAAATAAAATGCAGCTGTTTTCATGACATAAAAATGTAATTTCATTTTTAAGATAACCTCTGAGAAAACATACAAAAAAAATACAAAATAAAAAACAAGGACCCTTTAATGCGTGGTATTCTACATGTACTATATGAACAAAAATATTGGGACATCTTGTCACGGCCGCCTCGTCCTCGCCTCATAGATCCCGTTCCCCGTCTCCTGAATATTAGTTTCTTTCCCTCCTGTATG
>JBBPCY010000039.1:926369-938203 GCA_037974405.1 Brachyalestes nurse | reverse complement strand
CCTCTGAAACTGGTCAGGTTCAGGGACTGGACTGGAAATGAGAGACTTTGGAAGTCCTTCAGGAAGCCTGGAGAACTTCCTCAAGAACACATTAACATACAAGAAAGTCCGGATCACTGGAAGAGAAATATGAGGCAGTGTGGTTGCATAGTAATTAAATCTATAACTAATATAACTGTTAACTTCCATAGACAGAGAGGCAACATGGACCAGGGATGGAAGGAACAGGAGAACCCCCATTAACTCCAGGGTAATGGCGGGGTCTAAGGTTCTGTTACTTGTTAGGCTCAGTGTGAGAGAGGGTAAAATGTGTAGACCAGGTGAACCCCTGGTCCACAGTGAGGTGATGAGTGGTGGATCCTGCTGACCTGTGTATGAAACCCATGGAGTGGATCCCGTCCAGCGCCAGCACCACCTCGGCCGTGTAGAACCGCGCCCACTTCTCCGGCACGTCGTAGTTGCTCATCAGGTTGACCAGGTCTCCGCCGGGCATGTACTCCATCACCATGTAGAGGTAGCGGTCGTCCTGGAAGGCGTAGAAGAGCTGCGCAGCCGGGAGCGGGAAGAAAACACCGCCGAATCATCACCACAGAAACTCATTCATTTTAGTAATATCAACACATGTTAAAGGGCTCATATCACACATTAAAGGGCTCATATCACACATTCTTTATTTAGTTTATTCACATTTACTTTAGGGCCACTTATGACACTTCTGAAGTTTGATGTACCAAAAATAGTCCAGATCTATTTTGAACAGGACAAATAAACAGACTGATTTTGTTACTGTATGTTTGAGTGAAGGAGTTACATGTATGTAAACGAGCTCTGCTCTGATTGGCTGCACTGTTTTGTGCCTCATGTAGAAACCTGTATATGCACATGTATATGTAATACACACACAGGTGCGATATAAAGAGTACATACATATGTGCCCATACACAAATATGTATACATTATAGCTGCATGATTAATCTAATCGCAATCGTGATGTCAGTGTGTGCGATTTCATGAACGCAAAAAGCTGCGATTTAACCCTCTAAGCACCAAAGTCGCAGAATTGCGACGTCATAATGAATAAAATAGACTGTAGTTACAAATATCATGTAATATAGTATGTGTATTCCCTACCAATAGTTGGCAGACATATAGTACTTCGATTCAAGACCAAAAATACGTCATCTTCCTGTTCAAAGTTTCGAGTAAACAGCAGGGGAACGAGTCATTTGTGCGGGAGCAGCCAAAGAGTGCAGTTCAGTTCATATCGTGCGAGTAAGCGTGTGAGATTTGTGAGAGAAAAAAGTTGTCCCGTGATGTCTTGCGAATGTTATTCGCGGATTCTGACTCTGAAAGGGAATATTTGCCTTTTGGAAATGATGTTCGGTCGTCTCCCGGTACAGCTTTGCAGCGCAGCTCTGCCGCCATGCAAGCCGAGAGTGTTCACGAAGCACAAACAAGTGTTTATTTTGACACTTTGCCCAACGGGAATGTGTGTGGCAGTGGTGAACGTGGTCGTAGTGTCTGTAGGAGAGGTGTTAGTCGAGATAGAGACAGCAGGATTGGGAGAAATGGGGCTGCAAGTAGCTTTAGCACTAGCTCTCTCCATCCAGCGCTCCAGAGGGTTGGGAGTCTCCGTGCGACAGACCCCGTTGCTGGCAGAATTGACACCAGTATTTTAGTCAAATATTTGTCATTGTATGGTATATGTGTTTAATTGTAGACTAATATCTTGTACATACCTTAATATGTGGTTTACAGAAAGGCATACTTTTGTATTATCATGCTTTTGTTTAGATTTTGCTAGTTTGAACTGGTGATTTCCACCAATATGTGAAATCAGTTTGCCATGTTCAGAGTAGAGGTGCAAGCTATACTCAAATGTGCCACCTTGTGTAATGTATTGTGCGTTGTCATGAACTGTGACATTTGTTGTGTATAGTTTATTGGTGTAAATACAGTGATGCATCTGATTAATCTTTATAGTTTGGGATTTTTTCATAGATAATTGGACACACACACACAAAATCAATTGAGTGGAAGCTTCCGTGGTCTTGCTAGCTAGTGCTTAAACACAATAGGAATGAACTACTGTATCATTGTGGCATAAATAGTCAAGTACACAGCTGCAACTACGTTAAGTAAATCACTGTAAAAGTATCATAATGTAATTCTAATACAGGAACACCAAAGTAGTCTGACTTTTACAAAAGTAAATGATTGAATACATACATAAATAAGCAGAGTTTAACCATGTCACCATGTGGTATTTTTGCTATCTGGCTAAACAGCAGCGGAGAACTGACAAGCAAAAATGCCAGTGGTCCTGTGGCGTTTAAAATAAATGTATTTATTTATTTAGACAGAGATCTTGACCATCCCAATGTTCAGCACAAAGTTACGCCTTTGGTCACATTGTACGTTGTATGTTGGTGAATGATATATTTGAATACCTAATTATACACTCAGATGAGTTAGGATATTCATATATTGGAATAATCATGCCCATCCCTAGCATGAGGTATGAATGTGAGAAATGAATAACAATTATATTCAAGATTGATCTTACCCATACTTGGTTCATTGAGAGCACTGTATCTCTCTCTAAGTGCCAAAGGGGTCAGTGTCCTCCTTCGGTCCTCACCCCCTATGATCTAATATAAACAATGGGATGTATACAATGACGTTTATATTGAGTGTTTAAAATGGTTCCTTTGCAAGTAACAGGTAGACGAGTTTTGTTACCTTTATGCATGGAGGCATGGTGATATTAAGGTTGCAGAGAACTTGCTGGCTGTCCTCATATTTGGTAGACTTTCGCAAAAAGGACAAAAAACCGGATGGGTCTTTACTGCTGTCTCTCACCTGGAAGAAAAGAAACTGATCAGTGTGCCAAGGGTAAAAAAATGCAAAAACAAAGAAGATAAACATAAGCTACTTCACTGTTGCCACAGAGAGAAATATATACCAAACAGGTGACCTACTTCAGTTAACTGATTAGGGACTAGAGGAAATTTTCATGACAAATAAAGCCAGATACATCTACCTTCACAGTGACAGGAAGTCTGTTGTCTCTGAATGCCTGGAAGCTGAAACAGCGGGGCTGCTGGGTGGCCTTCCTCATAGGGACCAAATTACCAGAACATTCCAAGTGTAATGGCATGCCCTCCATCACCTGAGTGAATAGAAGAAGTGTGAATTCAGGACAGTACAAATAAATGCATTAGACCAGATTCACTGTAACCTCTATTATAACAGTATCCCTCTAATGATTACACCAAAACATATTAGCTTATTTGTGCTTTAGGTAGCACTTTAAAGGTACGTTACCCACCATTACACAAATAATATGCATTCCCACTACAATGTTTGGCCGGCATCCTTTCTGGCTCTCAACCCTTATTTTACAATAATATAAACAGGGTTATAGCCTGTGCAGCCACCAAATCCCCTCCGCCCTGGCCATGGGACTGTGCTGTTGACCTCTTACCTGGTACCACACCAAACTGCCAGTGAAACGTATATGCACTATATAGAGAGAATGGTGCCATTTGAGATTCACCCTAGGCATTTTAAGCATGTAAGTAGGGACCTTTGGAATTGTACTGTCTACATTTCTTCAACAAAGGGAGTTTGTCCTACTGTGTCTCTTGACTAAGTTCCTGTTTTTCTCTGTTATAGCAGTTTCCTCCGAGATCAATAAAAGTTTCTGATTCTGATTTTTGATAAACACTTCTAACCCAGTTCTAGCACTCCTGTTAACAAAAGCATTCTGCATTATCTCAGCTAGTTTCTGACCTCAATGTCTCTGCTGCGGGCCACTTCAGTGAAGTTCTCATGCTGCTCCAGGGTCTTGTCCATCTTGTCGTCAGTCATGCAGTAGCAGCGTAATCGGCCTTCTCGCACCTCATTCATCTTGGCGAACACCACAAATTTGGCCATGTATGGAACTGCTGACAGTTCACGATACAGTAGGTTGGCGAAGGAAACTGCTTCTGCAGTGCGAGGACAATCTGCTAGCCAGAAACTGTGGAAATGATAAACAATGAGCAAAGGAAGTTATGAAAAACTGCAATTACATAACATCAGCCATATTTTTCTCTGCCGAGTGATTCATCCCCCTTTCAAGTACTTTGTCTTACCGAGCAGATACATTGGTGGTGAAATTGGCACAGTCATTAGCATATAAAAGCTTGGTGGTGCCAGTTATGTCCTCCCACTGAGCAGGGGCAGTACCACCTACAAATACAGAGGGGATAAGGTTACAATCGTGGGCAAACGAAGTACAATTATTCACACTTCTGCAGATTTTAATGCGCAATTACTGTTTATTTTGTTCACTGTTTGTTTAAAATATTTGAAAAAAATTGTGGCTTGTGCAATAGAATTGGCAGAAAACTAATTCATTTTCCAGTTCATTTCCATGCTCAAATGTGCCACTAATTGAAGAATCACGCTAATATGAAATTATTCAATGGAATTTTATTTATACAGCTCTTTTTACAACTAAGTTGTCACAAAGCAGCTTTACAGAGTCCAGGTCTGTAAAGCTGTAGTGAGTAAGCCAAAGGCGACAGAGGCGAGGAAAAACTCCCTCAGCTGGAGGAAGAAACCTCGGAAGGAATCAAGACTCAAAAGGGGAACCCATCCTCCTCAGGTCAACCCGGAGAGAAAGAAAAGAGAGTCTTTATAGGATAGAATAACAAGAGAAGGCCTTTATGAACAAGATTATTGACAGATAGGCCGTCTACAGCTAACTGAGTTAGAACCACTAAGTGTCCATAGAGGTAAATTTATTTAAAAATTTACTGTCTGTACTGTCAGACCCTACTGTTACTCTTAGGAAAAGCTTGTACCGATGACACTGCAGAGCAGGCGAAGGCTGGTGGTATCTCCCTCGCCAGCATCTCGTGGGCTTTCCCTCCAGGAAGGGGGCAGTGGGATGCGCAGGCCAATGGGTCGGTGGAACTTGCGCCGCCTTGGTTCCACGGTCACCACAGGGCTGAAGGTGGCCTGGTTACCCAGCAGCTTAGCCACTAGCTCATCAGGGACTGGCTGGGCCTGGGCACCAGGAATGGATACAAAAAGGGGACCGGGGAGGGGTAGAGGCATGGCATGTTTGGAGAGGTATGAGACAGACAAAGATGGAAAAACGGAAATGCATAAAGAAGCAGGACATAGAAAAAGAAGCCAGAGGGGTACATCATTTAAAAAACAAAAGCACAAAAATAGTTTACATGTGTTGATGTTGAAATAACAGATGAACAAATGAGTATATAAATGGATTAACAATGGATAAATGAATAGGGAGGAATGGTGTAAATTTGTGGATGAGAAAATACAGCAAAAAAGGGAAAGGAATGGTCATACAGGGAGAAAACATAAAGCAAAGAGGAAAAAGAGAATATATTGATATATTAATGTTTTCAGCAAAGATAACAATTGAGATAAGCAAGACACAACTGATCTGGTCAGGCAGGAATATTTATTATGGTAAAAAAAAAGTGTTACAAAAGTTTCCATTAAATCAAATTCAAAGTTTTCGAAAAAGTTCATTCACAACAAATATCATAGAATGTATAAGGACCCTGTATAATTATAATGTTTTTTTAATGGTAAGGATATAGGTTATTAGTATAACTATTTACAAAATACAATGGAAAATGTTATATTAATTTCAAAATATATTTTCAATAGTAACATTCAAGATGGATATAAACAAAAGAAAACAAAATTGAAAGTGCACAGATAAAATACTGGTGGTAAAAAGTCATCATTTAAACTTTGGTATGAGCCTATGGTTACAGCAGAATAAGAAAAGAATACATGCATTTGAAGCCAGTGTAGTAATATAACTACTGAAAACTGAAATTTATTGGTGGAAATAAGTAACTGTTTTAAAACATCAGTCATGTTAAAAGCTTACTGGTAATTATGATGGGCAAATTCCCATTGTTCATCATACAGCCTGGTTCTGTCCCCCTGCACTTACGCTTACTTTCATCAACCTTCCACAAAACCTGTTCAAAACTGTAACATTCAGATAAAAATGATCTCTACCTGTCCAACATAGCAGAACTGACAGTTTAAAGATGTCTCATAATTATTGGAGCTCATTTAACACAACATTCAAAACAATATATATAAATTTTTTACTGAAAAGGAGCACAAATTATAGCCAGTCAAGTAGTTTTCAAATCAAACACAAATTATTAGTCATCTTCTCAAATAATCACATGTTCATAAAAACTGCAGCCTTAACTACAAAACTAGGCTCAACCAGTATTTTTGATTAAAGTCATGCCAAATTAGAGAATTAACCATTAAACTGAACATCATAACATGTTGCAACTCGTGCCTTATATCCTTTTGACCTTCATTTTTATCTGGTCCACTGCCACTTTTCTCTTGACAATACAATTTTTCTCTCATAGACTGAACACACTTTAATAGTAATAAATCAGAAAAAAAATCATTTACAATTTTTTTCATTTACCCCAAATGTAGTTGTTCTGCAAAAACAGTTGAAGACCAAATAATTTTTTGTTTTGCACTGGAGCTGCAAAGCTAACAGTGCAAAGCACCATTGAATTAATGCATAAATACATCCCCAGCATTTCTTTAAACCCATTCAAACTGCATTCAGCGATTCATAAAGGTGGCACCGACTTGTAATGTAGGATACAGTTTGAACTATTGCGAGCTATGAAAATGAATGAAACTTCACTGTGTAGCTGAACACTCTGGGCAACAATTTTTGACCACCACAGGAATATGAGTGCTGCTTTAGGATTTTTGTAATAGTGACAATCATAAATACTGGTTTTGGATCGGTCCACCTCATGACTGCTATGAAAATACCAGGCCTGTTGCTGTCTGTATAAATTTAGGTTATTTGGCTATTGATTTCTTGTGTTTGTTAGCAACATTAGCATTGTAGCCCCAGAGCTAAAACACAATAGACAAATTTGGATGCCAAACATATCTTGGCTGATCGACTACATGTGTGGTATAAGTGGAAAGTTGTGTAAATGTCATTTTTCACTGAACTATTTTTTTTAAATTCCAGTACAAAACCAGTCTGATAAAATGACAATGGGGTGAATCAGTTTGACAGGATCAAAGGTTAATGTGATATTTATGTGATATTTGTTCATCTCAAATTTCATTTTATTTAGAAGAAAGGAATGACATTGCGACATGATCAAAGTCTAATAATCTAAAAAGGTGCAAAATATGCCTGGTCTATGTCAGGGCGACAATCGTCCTCCCTCTTCCTCCTCCTCATCCTCCCAGCTCACCTGTAGTCCCAGCCGAACCCTTTTTGTGACAGCTGTCTCAGGAAAACTGGCCTGAACCTTGGGCAGAATTTTGCTGGTCAGATGACCTCCCTCTGGGCCAATAAGTTCACTCTCCTGCTGGATGCGGGAGACCACGGCAAAGTAGAGGGGAAAGTCAGTAGAGATGATGCGTCTGATGCGTTTCTTCTCAAGCTCTTCCTGACATTCTAAGTCTAAGAAAGAAAGCACAGTAAGGATGTTAAAATAATTTGAACATTTGACTGACTAGTTAATGTTAGTAAATATGAAAATAGTAGCAAAGGTTCTTCAGTCACATTTTTGTGTTTAGAACATTTTTACAAAATAATCATACATTGTTATATGCTGTTTTTAGTTAAGTGAAATTCTAATTGTAACAGAACAATATATACCCTATTAACTTCATTTATAGGAGTCTTTTTTAAAAAACTTTTTAAAATTAAAACTTTTTTTACAGTTTAACTCTGAACTCAAATCATGGTAAAAGATATCACAACTTATTGTCAGTGCATGATGCAACTGTCCCCCAAAAATATAATCAAATCGATATGGTCAAACATTGGTTTTGCTGAGTTAGCAACCATTAAATTGGTGTTTAAATACACAGCAAATTGTTAATAATAATTTAAATTAAACAAGTTAATAATTGACCCAACCTAACATAATGTAGGACACAAGTTAATTGTTAAGTTAATCTATTATTAGAAGTTAAATTAACTAAATTTTAAGGCAGCCCTGATTACTACCTTTTTAAATTAAATAAACACTTTAATAGTCTATATGTGATACAAGCACAAACCTTCATCCATCCCATTCAGAATAGTCTCCAACACCTCATCACCATAACGATTGCGATGCTCCTTCCAGACAGAACCATTCTCGCTTCTTAACACCACCAATTCTCTGTCTCCCCGACCAAGCGCTGCAAAATGAGGGATCTCCACAATCACAGGCCTGTTGAGAAACCAGTGATCAAGAGTTGGCTTCAGTTTCAGATTCAAGGATTCTTTTACATTTTTTCTGAAGATTGGCTAAGATCCCTTACTTACCCCAAGAACTGCATGCTAGCTGGCCCCAGTGAGATGATTCGGCTGGCCAGTCCCTCACCTTCCACAAGTGGGGGTGGAGTGGACAATTTCTGTGGCTTGACTAGGCGGCAGGTGATGCGCGTAGGGGCAGCACATGTCCGTGGTGGGATAATGACACGTAGACCATTGTGCCTGCTTCCTCTCATTGACCCACCCCTAGCATCCACCATGAAACTAACCAAGAAGCTGCAAAAACAAGAGAAATCAGCTAATAACTGTAATCAGAAAAAATATAACCAGTGGCAGTCATGGACAGCGCACTTATTTGCAGTTACACCTGGTGTAAGTGTCTGGGGTCTCATTTATAAAACTTTGCGTAGAACTCATACTAAAAGTTTACGTACGACCAAAAGACGAAAATGGCGTACGCAAAGGAAAAGTCCGTTTTATGAAAACGTGCACATGCATACTTGCAAGCAAAATACGCTTTATAAATCGCGCTCTACCTGGGATTGTTCGCACATGAATTTGCCGCACATTACGCCCTCGACACGCCCCCCTTCAACTTTTTAAAAAAGTATGAACATTTCTAAAATGGAAATAGATGTGCCTGTGGGTAAAGTGGAAAGCCGAGAAAAAAGGTTTGGTGGTCACAGTAGTGGGGTGACAAAGAAAAAAAGTTAATATGTTAAAAAATGTTAAATATATGTTTAAAAAAAAATGTTAAATATTTCAATAAAATGATATAAAGACACACACACACACACACACACACACACACACACATATATATATATATATTTCAGTCAAACTAAATAGAACACATAAAAATAAGTGACTTGTATATTAAGATTTACACACTTTATATTGTTCAAGCACTAGAGTTTAACAAATTGATTCAAATAAATCTTAATAAACATAGACACTTAAGCAATAAAATCATAAATTAAACAATACAATCTTAAATCTTCATAAATCATATATTAATTAAATGTATAAGCTATAATAATATGGATTTTTATAATAGTCTATTACGTTTTCTTTCAGAAATTGAATACAGTATTATTTTATAAATGAAACATATATTCTACGTTACATTAATTTTATATAAAGTCAATTTTGAGAATATTTTATTAAATAAATAAATTTATTTAAAACTTAACATGAGAGCAACCTTATTTTTATGAGCAGTTTTCTTGTATTATTTTTCTTGGTGAAACACTGTTTCACCTGTAGTCTTATGGAAACTGCCACTGGTGTATAGTGTGTGTCTGAGTGTGTGTGTGTAGTGTGTATATGAATCTGAGTGTGTGTGTTTTTGTGAGCGTGTGTGTGAGCCTCTGTGTGTGTGTGTGTGTGTGTGTGTGTGTGTTAAATCCAGATCTGTAAAATGATCAGATCTAAAAAAAAACAAACCCTGATCCAGGTCCAGTTGTGTGTGTTTGTGTGTGTGTGTGAGAGAGAGAAAGACAGAGTTAATGATCAGGTGTAAAATAATCCTGGTTCTGTGTGTGCGCGCGTATGTGTTAATGATCAGGTGTATAATAATCCTGATCCAGTTCTGTGTTTTGTTTCTGTTCTGTTTCCTCCACTGTGCTGGAGCTGATCTTCACTGTCCATTTATGGAAAATCATTTCTAATATTCCTGTTACAATGTTCAACTAAGTGTTTTAATTCTCTAATTAATGATTCACATCAATAATAAAAAGAAATCAATAATGTGATCCAACAGTAGTTCTTTTATTAATTCTTATTTTATTTTATTTGTTTATGACAATTAAGGCTAGTTAAGATGGTATATCATAACATCAAGTCCAGTTAAGATGATGTATGATATTAGCATTAAGGCTAGTTAAGATAAATGATATTAGCATTAAGGCTAGTTAAGATAAATGATATTAGCATTAAGGCTAGTTAGGATATGATATTAACATTAAAGCTAGTTAAGATGATATATGATATTAGCATTATGGCTAGTTAAGCTGATATATAAGCATTAAGGCTAGATATTGTCACGTCTAAGGGAAAATCGGACATGCATCCAACGGAGCCAGTCGGCAGTTTATTAGGTGGCACGCAGCCCTGGACATGAGGGTATGACGTATGTGTGGTGGTTGGTTGTGATTAACACTGATTGAGTTAGATGTCTGTGTCGTGTGATTGGTTGTGAGTGAGTGCGAGTGTGGATATAATCCCAGCCGAGCCAGAGTCTCACTGCTGGGTCACCCTGATGGTTTGGGGAAAGTAAAGCTAGTAAAGAAACTATATCGCTCGCTGTACCGGATTCAGTTGGAAAGGTCTAGAACAGTTGAGCTCACATGAAGGAACCCGGGGGCCTTGAGGTTGCTTCCAGTAGGTGCACGGTAATTTTGTGTGCTTTGCTCTTTCTCAGTGACTGTCCAGTGGCAGGGGAGTCACCGTGCACGGAGGAGCTGAGCAGCGGGCAGTGTCCGGTTCCTCAGGGTGCTACACACCTCCTGTAGTGAGAGCTCCTAGCGACCCAGTACCAGATTGATAGGCAATCCTAAGTGCACCTGGGTAGCCAGTTGTCAAACGACCATACATACCATGCCCCCGACAGTCCAGAGCCGTAAGTCCCCTAATACTCGGGCGAGCAGCTTCGTTGGGGGCGTGTCACAAAAAAGGTCAGCAAATTAAGTAGTGGTGCCGTGAGATCCAAATTTAATATCTTGTATGCCTTCCATGAGCTTCCAAGGACTGCATCCATGCAGTTTGGCAAGGATTCATACAATTTATTGATCAAGTCATCAGGAATAGCAAAGAAAGCAGTGCCTCCCAGAGTTCATCAATATTCTTTGGTTTCGTCTTCCATGCTTCCTCTTTCATCCTACCCCACACATACTCAATGATGTTCATGTCTGGTGACTGGGCTGGCCAATCCTGGAGCATCTTGATCTTCTTTGCCTTGAGGAACTTTGATGTGGAGATGGAAGTATGTGATGGAGCACCATCCTGCTGCAGAATTTAGTCTCTTTTATGGTTGGGGATATAAAAGGTAGCAAAGATTTCTTGGTATTTCAGACTATTGATGTTGCCTTCCACCCTGCAGATCTCTCGCACACCCCCATACTGCAATGTTTGCGGCGACTGTGGTGCAATTCAACAGAAGATTCATCTGAAAAATCCACCTTCTGCCACTTTTCCAGTGTCCATCCTTTTAGCAGGCTGTGGGCCTTGGCAAATGCCACATGGTTTTTGTCTTTTGTTTAGTGCTGGCTTCTGGACATGGATTCGACCATGGAAGCCTTTTCGAGACAGAATCCGACAAACTGTTCTGGTTGACACAGGGACTTCAGGTGACCAGGTCTCGTGGAGCTCTGCTGCAGTGGAAAATGGGCTGGCCTTGGATTTTCGAGCCAACAAATGGTCCTCTCGAGCAGTTGTCTTGCGGAGTCTGCCTGACCTGGGCTTGTCAAAAACGTCTCCAGTCTCTTCAAATCTTTTTTTTATCCTCTGTACTTGACGCTGA
>JBBPCY010000039.1:895330-916886 GCA_037974405.1 Brachyalestes nurse | reverse complement strand
AATCAGGCTAGGGGAACTCGTATTAATGTTAAAAAATCTCACAAAGTGAAATTTTCATGTCATGGGACCTTTAAAAGGACTTCAAGGCACAGGGCGTAATGAGAGTTTGAGAGTGTAAGTACTTTGCAAAAGTGGACTTCTCTGCTGTTATTTATGCAGTTTTAAATGAATTTGTCTCTGTTTGTTGTGATTTATTAAATATAATCAGAGTGTGAATGCTTGTTTTTGTGTTGTTAGCTAGCCAGTTCCGTTAACTGATTTGAGGCTGTAACTTAACTCTTGTTTCTGTAGGACAGTAAAATGTGGTAAGGAGACAGGTTAACATTACCAGCAAGTGGGGAACAAAGAATTTTCTCTGGTTGTCTGAGCTGTTTGTGTTGGCAGGCCCTGTTTAATGCGTTTACTTTTGAGCCTATAATTGACTAACCCTCCGAAAATAAACGCACCACTGCACTTCTGCACTTCTGCACTACTAGTGATGTGTGTAAGCTAAAGTTTTTTTTTTACAAAAGCTTTATTATGTATGTTTGGGGATTTATACTGTAAAAAAAGAGAGAAATTAATGGATGTTCTGTCAGTTGTGTCCAAACAGTTTGTTTTCTCATATTGGCTGGTTGTGCTGAAAAGAAGTCCATTACACATTATTTAAGATTTTAAAGAAAAGAACAAGTTATGAACAAGTAATACAGAAATAATGGGAAAAATGCACCCAGGATTTTAAGGGCTATAGTGCTTTTAAGGCCAAAGCTTCCCCTTTTAACAGGGAACACCACTTAATTTCCGGAATCCTCCCATAATGAAGAATTTACATTGTAAACAGAGAGGTCCAGAGCAGGTTTGGTGTGAGATGCTCTGGTCTGGAGACAGTGAGTCTGAACTCTTCACAGTGGTGGTCAGTTAAACTAGATGTCCGCCTCTAAAAGTTCCCGCACATGTTAAAAAGTTAAAGTTGGAAGCATAAGAATGTAACTGCTGCACCCCAGCAACCATTAGTAACAACATAGCAACAACCATTGTTACCACAGCACCAGTGTATGGGTGTCTCCAAACACTGGTTTTATAGTAACCACGCAACCACTCTGTGCAGCACACACACACATACTAACATGATACTACCATGTCAGTTTTACAGCTGTGCTCAGAATCATCCATCACCCAAATAATACCTGGTCACTGGTGGTATTGTGGCGACCATTGACCATTAATAAACTGGGTAAAGAGGGGTAACAAATTATGCAGAGAAACAGATAGACTACAGTCGAAACTAGACGGTGCACCTAATGAGTGGGGTTCATTAAATGGGCAGTTATTAGTGCAGATTAGGTGTACCTAATTAAGTCACTAGTAGGTGTATTTCCACACAAATATACATAAGTAATAGTATTCCAATTTGAAAATCAAAAAACAAAAGTGCATCCCTAAAAAACATAATAATGGAACCTTAATTCACCTCCGTTAAAATTCACCTCCAAGCTGACATGGTAAAACTCTAAATACAAAATTAAGTACTAAATGCTAAATTCCTATAAAAAACATGTTGGCAAATTTGTGGTAAGTAAAACAGTGACAACTGTCCCACTTTGGAAACTACAGCAAGACTGAAGGAGGTAGGTTCGTGGTATAGGGCCGATTAGTGTTAGAGGTTAGATATGTGTAAGAAAAGAGAAGTTACTGATATGGTTATCAGTGGATACATGCTAATGGTACACCCATCACCACTGTCACAAGAGTGAGTGCAACATGGTGCAATGGTGCAACATTAAATGGTCACTTCACATAGAAGAGAGAGATGACATTCATACCTATAGTTAGCTGTGCGACCCCTAGGAAAAGTAAGAAGAGCACAATTTAAGTTTTCTGAAAGCTGCCCTTTTTGCCTGTTCTTCTAAAAGAACACTTGATATTTTCAGTACACTAAACCTTACAATACAATTATATTAATAAATGATTAACTAAACAAAATGGGAAAAGTTAACACAAAAATGCATATTTTACCTTCATCCTCAGAAACATCCAAGATTTCATCAACTGTCTCAGGGAAACTCATTCGATGTTTTTCAGTAGTGGTCTAGGAAAGAAATAAGCGTATTATTAAAGCATCAACACAATTTATTTGTTACTTGAAATGTAAATTAGCAAAATGAATCACTTTGTTTTATAATGTCATTGACATTTACAGTAACAATGTCATGGCATAGGTTTACTTACAAACTTATAAAGAAAAAAACATTAACCTAAAACATACTAGTATCAAAGCAATCTTAATGAAAATTCTAAACTAATGCTAAGCCATTCTTTACTTTATTCTTAAGAGTTAAAACATTTGGCATTTAGTTAACATTAGTAGGAATTCCCCTGGTGTCTTTCTGTGAGTGACAATTTT
The DNA here is from genome assembly GCA_037974405.1 of Brachyalestes nurse. Taxonomy (NCBI): domain Eukaryota; kingdom Metazoa; phylum Chordata; class Actinopteri; order Characiformes; family Alestidae; genus Brachyalestes; species Brachyalestes nurse. The sequence continues at coordinate 914,503 of JBBPCY010000039.1, read as the reverse complement.
TACAGACAAATTTTAAATTCAGTTAAATCATTTTCATCTAAATGTAATAAATGACACACATCTTTTAATCTAATATCATGTAAATGTTACAATCCAATGTGAATTAAAACACAGTAGCTACATTTCAAAGCCACTGGAATTTAATGTGTATTTTGGCCAGGTGAATAGAAAAGGAAACGGAAAATATCAAATAAAAATATCAATAATGTATACAATATATACCTAAAAGTGTGCATGTAGTAGATAAATATTTTTTTAAAGAAAGAAGTACAATAAATTAAAATGGCCAGATTAATTGGGCCTGAATAAAGGTTATATGATCAATTATTATGACCCTTTTACTAGGGCACAATATGGAAATTAGTATCGTGCTACATATCACAATTGCAAAGCTTTTCAATATATTACATCTTTTTTCTGCAAGTAAAAAGGCTCTTAATAATGTTTGTAAATATTATTAAAATTTCAAAACGTACATTCCAGTCCCCATCCATACAAGGAAACCAGTCCATACTGTACACACAAGGTTTTTGTGATGTCACATAACTAGAATGTTATTAGGATATTTAGAGTTTTAGCCCTGTCCATTCATGCTCAGGTCATAAGGAGTGTTTCAGTCTTGTACTGAGCTTGAATATAGTATAGCCAATCAGTAAATATATTTAAATATATTAGTCTTAAAGGCACAGTAACAAAAACAGCCTTTCATTCTAAAGGAAAAACAGAAAATGGTTATGTAAGAATGATTTACAAAGAATTATGAACTACGTTTTTGATACATAAAATGGTTATGTAAGAATGATTTATAAAGATTTATGAACTATGTTTTTGATACATAAACCTACACAAAATGTGGAATATGGGTCATTTAAAACACTGCGGTGAATCAGTTTAATTAATGTTTGAAGATACTTTGATTCATAGAGATAATCAGTAGCAATACTTACAAAGTGTCATCCTATCAAAAACATTGAAAAACATAAATGTCTGTATAAATGGCCAATCTGAAATGTTGTAGCTCATTTATCATGGCATATAGAAGCTATTTACTCAATTTTAAACAAATTAGCCACATTATTACAACAAGCCTTTCACATCTTGAATAAAATGTGTTTGAGTAGAGACCTACTCTAGGCCTAGGTCTAAGAAATGCCAATGTAAACAAAGTGTGACTCACCATAGTAACTGTTTCTTCAGTAACTAGTTTGAGGACATCAATAACTGAGATATATCCAAGCCGCTTTGCAATGGCCAGTGCAGATGTGCCATTCTGGAAGAGAAGAAAAGTTCATGCCATTTGTTACTAGCTGTAACAGTTAGAAAATCTGTTCATTGTCCTGTGGTGTGACTATAATTATTATAGATACTGACTCTCTGAAGGACCTAATATTTTATCACTACAAATCTATTTAGCATGGCTGGCCACAATCAATACAGAATAAGAACTTCAGCAAAGATTTTTAAATGCACAAAAAAAATTTTGCTCTTACAGTAGTAATTTCATTGGGCTGTGCACCATGTTTCAGAAGCAATGTCACTATGTCAGTGTGGCCTTGTTGCGCAGCCTGGTGAAGAGGTGTATATCCCGCCTACACATGAAAGAAAGTTAATACTCAGTGTCCCAATAAAATGACAATTTAAAATAAAACATAAAAACAATCATTCTGGTTACCCTTGTCTTGCTGTTAACATTGGCCTGCTGTTGTATGAGGAACTTGACCATTTTAATGTTGCCATAATGACAAGCCACATGAAGTGGAGTATAGCCCATCTGTTAAGAGACAAGATCACTTAAAACAGTGGTGTGATTTCATACAACTCAGACGATAACATTCATACTTTTTGAATTGAAAAAATAGTTACTTTAACAATTTTTCAAAGTTAAAACGTGAATTTAATGTAACACAACAAGGTACATTTGTTTTGTTTGTTCCTTTGTAGGACTAGTATCTTTTTTCTGACAGTGCACATTTGCATCAGAATCATACCTTTATATTTTTGTCTAACCTTCAGCAATTGTAGTAATACACCACTTCATCAAAGTACACTTCCAAGTCCTTAACAATGCCAAAGCTGGCAAAAAAATCTTACCCGAGTGGCAGCATACACTGATGCACCCTGCTTTACTAGAATGTCAGCAATGCCCACATGACCCTCCTGGGCAACAAGATGAAGTGGGGTCAGACCACTCTGAAGAAAGATAAGAAAAAGTTATTTTCTCCACTCGCTGACAGACAGCAGCCATGGTAAAACATAAAATATAACCACATTTTAAGTTTGCTTAATGTCCAATGTGCTATATTCAGCAAATGAACAATAATCCTAAATGTCAAACTTTTTTCTTAAACCCTATACTACTATACTACTGAAGCTTGAATACTAAAGCTCAAATAAAAAATGTCCCTTGGTTTGTAGTATAAAACAAAGTAGAGAAAAGTACACTAGCCTTGTTGCCCAAATTGACATTGGCTTGCTTGGAGATTAGCAAGGACACCATATCTGCTCGACCCTCCTGAGAGGCCAAGTGTAGGGGCGTGATCCCTTGCAGTGACTCAGCATTGGCAGAGGCACCATACTGCAGCAGGCTACTAGCAACCTCCACCTGGTTTTGCTTGGATGCAATGTGGAGAGGAGTGTAGCCATTCTAAGAAGAACAGTACAATCACTAATTAGTTACTTGGATGTGTCAGTCCAGTGTGGCAAAAAAAACAATCAAACATAATCAAGCGGCCACTTACAAGAAAAAGTAATATTATTAAAACAACATTGGATTTTTTTTGGTTTCCTTAATGTTTCCCACACCTTAAAATCAAACTTACAAAATGTTTTCCCATTTTCCCCCATTTCCCAATTACCCCAAATATAGTGGTTCAGGCAAGGTTGTGGAATCATTCTTTAGTTTCCTTCTTCCATCTTTAATTTTGTACTGGAGGTACAACATCTCAAATGTGTACTGGAAACTGTTAGCACTGTGCAAACTGCAGAGGGAACCCTCAGGACCCTAACGATTGCTTGGGACCAAAGAAATGCGTCTATAATTTTCCCTTTTTTTTAGGCCTTCAGGTGCAAGGCTTAAGTTTTAATGTGTTACATTATCCACTAACATAATTACAATGAAAATATTACATTATAGACACAATGTAGGTGTACCTAATAATGTGTAAATGTCTCTTGTTAATGTTTGTATACATCATTGAAATTTGTGCTAGCTCCTGCGACATAAAGGATTTCCTTTTCTCATTTTTGAGTGTTTTAAGAAATTAAACCCTAACTAAAGGCCTTGCACTCTTAAATCATCAAACACTTGACTCAAAGCACATCAATTTATAAAGTAACCCTAAGGAGAATTGCTTCAGTGACTTCTGACACAGAATGACACTGCTATCTATAATTTTCATAATGCTAACAAGTTACTAATAGTTTTTTAATTACTTGTTAGCTAAACAGAAGTGCAAAAAGCAAACTTCAGACACCAAAAATGTCAAGGTTAATGAATTGGGGCTATGAGAAAAGTTATGCAAATTTTAATTTTGGCTGATCCACCACTTTGACATCAAACAAAGTTTATTGTATGCTAATATCATCTATTATGATGATCAGCAGATTCATTATTAATTTGAACTGTATTATCTGCATTGAAAGTGACTGCTGCATTCATGAATTTTATCATTTAAAAGCACTACTGTTACACATTACTCATTCCTCTGTAAGGTCAATCATCATTTGTATGTGTATTACTTATATATTTGGGAGGAATCTGTAGTAATCTACTCACTCTTGCAGCACTATGTGGTGATCCGCCCTTACTAACCAGTAAGTTGACCACATCAAGGTTGTTGTGATGGACGGCCACATGCAATGGTGTGAGCCCATTCTACATAAAACCAATGACCAAGCAAAAAGAAAAATGTCACATACAATGCAGGAAAGGACAGTCAACATTACTGACACAATTAGTACACCCCTTTTTAGCTACTTGGTGAACCCACTGCTGACATAGGTGTTTAACTATCGAGATACCACTTGTATAATCTCAATACAAAAGCATGGTGAATAGAATAACATGCACTTGAGCGGACACACATAAACCTAATTTTCCCATGTTCAGTGCTAAGTGTCGGTTAGAGGGGCGTAAAGTGCCTAAGCAGCGGAGAGCTTCTTTGGAATACACCTTTGAAGCATGAGTTAGCATATGGGAGTAGCATATGTGATTCAGAATTAATCATCCAAAATCAACATCCAGCCTCACCATTGAGCTCACACCTGCAGTTGAAAGCTATCAGATTCTCACAGCAATGTTTCAGCACCTAGTGTAAAGTCTTAATTAAACAATAGAAGCTGGTACTGCAGCAAATCTACATAATATCCTTGATTGGAAAGGGTCACTGTTGAGGTTATCAAATCTGATTTACATATTTATTGTTCATTGAGCGAGCCAGTAGCAACTGCAGCTTTTCAATGAAGGACTCTCTGGCCAGAGAAGAAAAAAGATTCATATAGTCTGTGAGTACCAAACTGTAAAATCTCAATTCAAAATACAAACTCAGCTGTGAGATTTGTTCCAGTTTCACATATAAAGCTATTTATTGGGTTCTAGTGCATACCTGAGATATAGGGATTCCTTGTAAAAAGCTCTACATTTAAGGTTAATAATGAGAGTAAAATGTTAAAAACAATTCAGTTAACATTTAATGCAAAGTTAGGTTGCCTAAAAACATTTATCTATCCCTTTATTCCTGAATGTATGTCTACATACCTTGCCTGCTGCATTAGGATTTGCACCTGTTTCAAGAAGCAACTCTGCTACATCCACCTTTCCATATTTTGCTGCCACATGGAGTGGAGTAAATCCTTTCTGCAAAGACATCATTCAAGTGTAAAATTTAAGTTAATCAGGCATCAAAGAGATAGTTCAGACAAGCTAGCTGCCTTTTACTTATTAGAATTATTTGAACACATTTTCTCTATTACAACAGTACCATATGGTCAGTGTCATGTAACCTCAGCTGCTCTTGATAAATTGACTAATACACCCGTTCAACTCTGGTCCTGGAGGCTCTGCACATTTGGATGTTTTTCATGTTGCGAGTCCGCCTGACCCAACTAATTACAACAACTATGACAAATTTATCCTGGGTTTAAATCGGTAAGACCAGGGAACACACAAACATGTTCAGTGAGCAAGGTTGGAAATCACTAGATTCATAGAAAAGGTTAATATAAAATAAAACCTTACTCCATTAATGTACATTAATGTTAAGAATTATGTTTCTTTCTCCAGTAAAGGCACTTCAGTGATACTGGGCTTTGCTATGGCAATCAGAATGTCCTATCCTGCTCTAATCTGAACAACTGAATGTTTCGTAATCATAATATGTAATAATATAACACATGTAATTCTACCTTGGTCATCTTGGTCTGCTGGGCATTCATGTCGAGCAGAATATGGACAGTCTGTGTGTGTCCCTCTCTTGCAGCGATGTGTAGTGGGGTGTGCCCAGCTGTGGTGGTGGAGTTAGGATTGGCTTTGTGCTCCAGCAAAAGCTTTACTAGCTCTTTGTGGCCCATGCGAGCTGCGCAGTGCAACGGTGTCTGGTCATCCTAAGAGAAGCATGCAGTGGTCAATAATCTGCTCATAATATTCAGTAAATGGGTAAACACTTCAACATGCGCAATACTGCTTGCACAAAACAGTATTTATCTTAAGTGGTAAAACTTTAACTTAGGGCATACAATTCAAGTGCAGTTTCTTGACTTTCCACACAGCTCACTTAAGTTTTGTGGACAATGTAGGCTAAACTTCACTTTCAATGTCTTATGTAAGTGAACTATAATTCACTTGATAATTCATTAATCATATTAATCATATTTAAATTGCAGCCATGATATTGGTCAGAGAAATCACAGTTGGATATCTTCTTTAAATAGTTTATCCCTTATGAATTCTGGATTTTCTTTTGGTGAATCCTAAATGAACCCCCATATACTGCTTAGCAGTCATTTTAGGTGCTTTCTTTCTTATTATTTGCAAATGTATTTAAATATTTATTTGTCTTCATATATATGTGTTCATTTTTATCTATGTTAAACCTAATTACAACAAATACTGCTAGATAAAATTATTTTCTAATCACAAAATTGATAAAATCCATTTTTAACACTATAAACTATTAGAAGACATAACCTGTCTTTACCAAAGCCAAGGTAAAGATTTCTTTACCTTGGCTTTGGCATCCACCTGAGCTGCATTTTGTAGCAGAAACTCTGCAACTTCACAGTGACCGGCTCGAGATGCCATGTGCAGGGGTGTTTCCACTTTCTGCAAATACAGAAATTAATGACATGCATGTGAACAACATACATTTGTTGTTACATGGAAGTCTTGCATATTAAATCCATATGATTTAAGAAGATGGTTGATAAAACCTTTCCAACTAAAAAGTTTTTACACAACAGGGGAGTCAAATAGTAATGCAAAGGACATTCAGAAATATCCTCAATCCATCTTTGTTTGTTGTAACACCACCTGTCTCTAATTAATATTCCTGCATTTGGCAGCGCAAAATTCTTCACTTTAAACAGTCATTCCATGCAGTGTTATGCAACAGTATGGGAATTGCCAGCTGTGATTATATTTTATTGCTGTGGCAATTTTATTATAATATGATACAATGGGTCTCATGATTAAAAACTGCGACACGTTAGGATTTACTTTTCCAATATATTATTAAAATGCATTATAAAAAATAAAGAAATAAACACACAACTCAGTTAATACATACAGAAATCGAACCCAAAGCACTGCATTAAATATTTTTACCGGTATTAACTAAAAACATTATTGCAGCTTTATTTGCATATTTTGGAAAATTGTTTTTTTTTTTTACCATGGGCTGTACATACCACATTGGAGGCATTTGGAGAGGCTCCCTTTTGCAGCAGGATCTTCACTATGTTGAGATGGCCCATAAAGGAGGCAACGTGAAGTGGGGTAAGCCCAGACTACAAACACATTCACAGAAAATGACTAGCTGGATAGTAGAGACAGTTCTTGCACTTTATAGTATAAGTAGATGTGCCCTAAAGTTCAATAACAGGTCCAGTAACAATTTGTGTTTGTTGGCAAAAATGGGGCACATGGACACTCTGTAAGCATCCCTAGACAGTAGCTAATGTTGCACAAGCACCAATACATGTATCAGAACTGGGCCTACTGCTGTAACTAGTAATATGTGTGCATGCGTAACAAAAAAAAAATGCATGTTTACCTCTACTCTAAACAGCAAATTGTGTACTAGATTCAGCAATCTTACCTATCGTGAATATTGGCATTCTTGTATCCCTACTTGAGACGTTTTTCCTGTTGCTTACCTCTGTCACAGCTTCCAAGGAAGCTGAGTGTTTTAGAAGGAGGTCCATCACACGGATGTGATTCTTCTTACAGGCTATGTGAAGAGGTGTGAAGCCATTCTAAAAATACCATAAGAGAATGATTAGGCATTAAAGGTAAACATTGTGCATTGTGCAAAACCTTTTTACATAAGATACACACATAAATATTTGCAGAGTAAGCAAGTGAATGTGAACTGACCAGTGCACGGGTGTTAGGTTTGGCTCCCTTGTCCAACAGCACTTTGGCCATGCGGTGGTGCCCACAGTGTGCCGCCACATGTAGTGGTGTCAGGTGATCGAGTGTTATGTCATCGATCTCAGCATTATACTGCAGAAGTTGTCGCACACAGTCCAAGTGGTCCCCCTGAGCCGCCATGTGGATTGGGGAGAGACCGTTCTATAAAATATGTTAAAAAATAAAAAGTCAAACATACATAAAGGCATGCATTAATTTCATGTTAAATTCCTCTCGATTCATTTTTGTTGGAGACAACTATATATTCATTCTGCAAAATAAAAACATCACATTTTAACTGCTTGCCACTACACCGCTGTGTCCTCCATCAGCATTAGTAGTCTACTCAGTGTAGTGTCTTTGTGTACTGTCTGACCTTAAAAAGTTATTTCACAAATCCTTAAAAGATGCAGCCACTGTATACGTACTTTAACTTTAAACAACTGTTTAAATATCTTTAGGGCATGAACATGAGGAAGAAGTAATATAAAACTAAACATAATGCTGATTATGTACATTTCTGTGTACATAACCCCTACTGCTTGGGCAGCTGATGGAATGGGTTTAGGCCTCTACAATCAGAAGGTTGTGGGTTTGAATCCCGGGACTGCCAATGGAAATTCTGAAGGACCCATGAGCAAGGTACTGTCCCCACACTGACCCCCGAGCACCACTGTTGGCTGCCCAATTCTTCACTCAGGTGAAAGGGTTAAACGCAGAGGACTTAAGCAATTTCCTCCGGGATCAAGATAGTATTAAAAAAAATCTTGGGGCATACTGCATGCTTACCTTCGTCTTGGCTTGTATGGGAGCTCCTTGGTCCAGTAGGATCTCAATAATCCTAGCATGACCATTTCTGGCAGCACAGTGAAGTGGGGTCAGCTCATCCTGTGAGTAATATATAAAAATGTTAAAAGAATATGGTTAAAATATTGGTAAAATGAATGTTTACCTAAGAAATAATAATGTAGAAGCAAAAGAGAAGCCAGCAACACTACTGTTCAATAGCATCTGTACATAGGTAATTCCAGTACCTGTCATTTAATACTTTTTCTAATTCTTGTTCCCAAGATACTGAAATACTGAATTAAATAACGTCTTAACTTTTTGATAAATCTTTTGATGTCTAGTTTACAAGGTTTACATCTACACAGTGTAAGTTATATTTTATAATATATATTATAATATGCCTAAAGTATAGAGTACACCACAATATATGATACATATAAGTATAAAGTATACCACAACATACAAAGTAAAACATACTGGTATGTATTATATAAAAAAAACAAGTTAACAAGACACTGGGGAGGTACTTTGCCTGAGCCTCTATAATTCATGGATGTTTGTGCTACGCCTTTGAAAGTTTTATATAAGATGCAATTAATTAATAATGCCACATTCCATCAAAAATAATTAACAAGATTGTCAAATACACAGAATTTCCACTGTTACAACATAGTACATTGTATCCACTATGAGGGTAGGCTATAACTGTTGGTAGAGAATAATTTTTTTTAAAGACTTCTTGTTCATTCAACTTATACTGAAGCTTAGTAAAAGCAAAAAATATTTTAACACATAACACTGTGCAGGAGAGTATATGTTCAAACTGGGGATGTTAAAACACATTTTTGACCATTGGTGTTCATGTACAAGTACACTCTACATAAAGTGGTGGCTTAAAGCCAGACTTAAGCAACCATTTATTACATATGCTCTGTAATTCTCTATTCTTAAGCTAGAATTATGGCATACTTTAGTTTTAGCATCAATTGTTGCTCCTCGGTCCAGCAGAAGTCTGACCATGATCACGTTCCCCCTCCTGGATGCAATATGCAGTGGTGTAATTCCATTCTGAAGCAAAGACACTATTAGTGAACACACTGAAAACACACTTCAGTACAGTGTAAGATTTAGGCATGCAGACAAAAAAGATACCTTGGGAGTGAAGTTCACATTGGCTCCTCTGTTCAGCAGCAGCTGGGCAACATTTAGGTTCTCATAGTGTGCTGCAATATGGAGCGGTGTAAAGCCTGTCTGTAAAGAGAAATTAAATCCCATAAAAAAGACAACCACATCAGGAAAATTAATGAACTGCTTTAGATATTTTGGGGACTGCAAATACAAACAATAGTACAACGTTTAAGATGGTCATGAGTTGATTCAAGAATTATTTTAGTTTTTTAAAAAAGTAAACAGCTGTCAGAACCTTTCATTGGGTTTAGTCTGAAATGTTCCGTCTAGCAAAAAAAAAGCACCATGTGCTTTAATTTAAGTGGTGAAAAGGAGGAGGCAACAGATTTAACAGTTGGTTAGCCTCTAATTTGTGCAGCAGATATGCTGGCTAGTTGACAATGTTAATAGTTAACCAACAAATGTTTTAATAAATTTTAAAGTGATAAGTAACTTCATAAAAATTTGACTAGACTACCTGACAGCTTTGACATGTTTAGCAAAATTAATGAACACTACAGGACGTTTCGAGTGCAAGTCCAAGTCGCTTTCTCAAGTCCAGTTTTCTAGTACATGTAACTAGACAATATCCATACGCTGATGGAAATGTATCTTTTAAGACTATCCATAATTTTATGAAGAGCTTTGTTACCATTACCATCATGACTTCACAGACACAAGACAGTCATCTTTAGCTTTAGATTTTGACATACTGTTTGGAGATCACTAGAGACAAATTTAAGAGTTTAATGCATTTTTAATTAAAAATCATGTAATCAGCATTACTTTCTTTGTATTTGGTAATTTATGCCTTCTTAATAGTGTGCACTAAAGCTGGCATGGGCCTTACAAGAACATAAGCCTCTGATGAACATATCAAATACACCTTAGAGTCATCTGTATATGTTTTTCAATGGAAAAGGCATGACAGGTTGAGCAGTGACCTCGAAATAGTGTCTTGAAACAGAGGTTGCAGACTTTTAGACCTCACTATTCCTCAACATTACATGTTTTTTTGATTAATCTGTTGAATACGTGTGACTGAAGCCCAAAGATAAGAGTTAGCTCAGAGCCCTGGGATACATATACAAATAAATACACACACAAACCTTGCTGAGTACATCAGGATTGGGGTCGTTTTGTAGCAGCACGGCGGCAGTGCGTGTGTCATCGTTGCGAGCAGCTATATGTAGTGCAGGCAGACGAACCTTTCCCTTGGTGCCATAGTTAATGAGCAGGGCCACTACATTTTCATGACCCTGCTGAAGAGCCACGGCTAGTGGGGTAAAGCCGTCCTGAGAGTGAAGTGAGTGAAAAATAGCATGTCAAATAAAACCATACCTATTTTTCACCTATTGTTTTGCCATTTTAAAATGTGGTTGGGCATTAACGACTCCAGATTTTTTCAAGTCGACTAGTCAGTCAGCAAAGTCGAAGTCGAGGCAACTAGTCGTTTGATGATGTCATCACACATGCAGCGGAGGAACACGTGTGTGCAACATTGAGCAACCTTTATTAAAAGTTAACATTAACAATCAACACGACAATTAAACAAAACAAAACAAAGGCTGATACCTTAAATTGTTTAATTTAGGTGTCCAACAGAAAGTGGGAACAGTTTAAGCAGCGGCGCCACCCAGCGTCCTCCGGACTGGAGACTCCCTGCGGTGCTAGCCAGCGGATGCCGTGCACAACTTACTGTACTTTAACACTGACTTGTTGATTGTGCAGGTCACCATGCTGTTTGTGGGTCTAGAGTAAAGTATCTCCACACATGTGATGTGTGTCTGTGTTCTCTGCTGCATGTCTCTCATCTTGTGGTCTCGTGTTTAGATTCCCTTCGCGCCAACGTTACCGCCCTTTTTATGAAGGGACTATAATAATTGGTTAAAAAGACTAGTCGACTTTTGTGTTAATGCCCTACTATGTGGCATTAATTTTTGAGTGATATTTGCTATTGCTGAAGTGATCAGTAGATCAAATACCTCAGTTGGAATGCTCTGGTTGGCTCCATTTTCCAAGAGGAACTTCACAACCTCTAGGTGATTCTCTTGTGCTGCCATGTAGAGGGGAGTGAAGCCCTTCTGTTCAAGACAAGCACACACAAATGAGAAAAAACAAAAGCTATGTACAAATAAACAGTATGTTTCATCTGTGGGGCAAAGGGTTACCCACCTGTCCCAAAAGTATAACAGACTAATATCTGAAAGAAGTCTTATTTCAAATACGTGTTATTGAAAGACACGTTAATGTATACTATTAAATCCTTTTGGTATGACAATTGACAGTTTTTTCCGTATTCTTTCTTAGACGTTTCTTCATCTCTTGTCTTTGAAAATGCAGACGTACTGGTCAAAATACTATCAACACATCTGTAAGCCTTATTTAGCCCCTGACCATTAACATGCTCGAAGTTGGTTTTTAAGTTAAGTCCTAATATGTCAGCTTTCTAATTTATTGATGGCTAGTTAAGAATACGGTCCAGATAAACATTTAATGACTGAGTTTACTTATTTCCAAATTTCTGTGATACGTTGAGTATGGGAAAGAAACACCAGCAATATTTTTTCAACTGGCAAACATCTGTTCAGTTAGGAGGGTGCAAACTGACCCAACAAAATAATAGATAACATTATATACGCCAATGTCAAGGATTCAGTGCAAACACACAAACAACAAGTAACATTAATATGATGAAATTAATATGGAAGGCAGTAATAGGTAGTCATTGTTTAGGACAGAGTATGACCTCTAGGACTGCTATAAAAGACTCTTGCTTTGCATCTGTTTCCTTGAGATGGATTATACCCAGTCTTTGACTAAATTACAGTACCACTTGGTTATTCACCACTGAAAAGCCTAAGTAGTTTAGGTTTAACTTTAATTGTTCTTTTAGGTAGTTGTGATAGTTAGGGATCTAACCTGGGACTGGGCATTGACGTTAGCTCCATAGTTAACCAGCTCAGTGACCACTTGCTCTTGTCCAGCCAACGCAGCAATGTGGAGGGCAGTGTTGCCCTTCTACACATGAAAAGAAAGTGTTTTCAAAAAATAGAAACTTGAAATATATTATGGATCATTATCTAAAAATGATGATCAAACAGTGATTAAATAAAACACACGTTAAATTAATCTGTTGAATGTCAAACTCTGACACATAGACATATTTGTGGTATTGTGAGTAAATGTATGTGAATATGCAGTCCTACTCAACATTCGCCAAAACCACTTTACCTTTGTGGTGGTCTCAAGTACAATGCCATTGTGCAGTAGTTCCAGCACCATTTTAACATGACCTTCTTTTGAGGCCAGATGCAGCCCATTGAGTCCATTCTGTGAAGGGAAGAGAGAACAGAATAGACCTCACACTGGAGGTTCTGTTATGTGGTGTCAGGTTCCCTAAAGAAATAGACCCTTGTGGCCTGTGAATTGAAGGGCCAAAATTGTGTTGCACATCAAAAAGAAAAGCACCTTCTGGTTCTCCACAGGCTATTTCTCAGGCAGATCCTTTCTTGCGAAAACACGTAAAATACCACTAAATGACAATGACGTTGAGAGCGTGATGGCGAAGGTGATTGGGATGGAGTGGATGGCAGGTCGGTGGTCTCTCCGCTGGGAAGAATACAAGCCGTGTGGGATAGGTCTAACCTCACACAGCCTTCCTTCATCCACACAGGACATGTGAGGTTGGACCTTTCTCACATCGCTAATATTATCCCCCTCTCTGAGTATGGAGACCACTCACCCCATCAGAAGAAAGTTAGAAAAGAAGAAAGTATACTAGCAATGAAGAAGACAGGGGGGAGGAGATGAAGAGAGAAAAAGAGAGACAGAGAACACATGGGTGACAGCACCGATTATTCATAATAGATACAGATGGGTATGGTCAAAGGCCTATAACTGACCTATAGCAACAAGCAACAAGACTATGCATCAAATAGGCTTTTCTAAAAAGCGGTACTGAAAATAATGAAAATAAGTATCAATAAAAGTATTGATATTTTATATTTTGATATTTTCAATACATTTCAATAAAACTGACTGTTCCTCAGTCCACTATTAGCAGCTATTAACTCTGAACAGTTACTATTCTAATACAATAGGTGACAATATGCGCCTCTTCCTTGCTAAAAACAGCCAAACATCTTTTTATCCCTTTTTTAATGGTAGAGACCAGAAAAAGAAACATGTCTGCAAAATGTGTTTTTATTTACATTTTTTGTTTTTATTACTTTATAACACAACATTTTGTATGTCGGAGCAATGAATTATTGCTAATTATTGCTAATGTTTTGATAGTGCCCAGCCCTAACATTTAACATAACCTCTTCAGAAGCATGTTGCACAATCCTGCCTTTCAGCAGTTGCAGTTATTGCTTGTGACCAGAAGGGGTCTCTTAATGGCAAGAGTTATGTCAGCAGGACCCAAAGAGTAAGCAACATGAGAAGAACTATAGAATAAGTTTAGTTATCTCCCATCCTGAAGTAATGGCAAAAATGTCAGTGTTTAGTAATGACCATATTTGTTTAATTTATTGTCCAGAATTCACTGTTTTTTTCTGATTTTTTATATGTTTATATATATTTTCATATAATATATATGTTTTCATAAGATATATATGCTGAGTGTATTTTCATTAGTTATATAACTCTCTTGTTCTCAAATGTTGTTTTAAGATATTTATTTTTTGATGGATTGATAATTGGTGCAGCACTGAGCACATGTCCTCCCACATGTGATGCTATAAGCTGTGAGCTGCATACTAATGCACTCTACTGTAAATGCTCCACTGTGCAGCATGCTACAGATGCCTGGCTTCATTTCAAAGTACCCTCCACAAGATTGATGTACATGATTGATGATCAGTCAAACAATATTAATGCACGTGACATCCTTCTGACGAAATTGCCTTTCATTTGTTCTCACCACATTCTCGACTTTATTTAGACTTTATTTCTAGAAAGCTGTAATGTGCAATGGGTGTGTATTAGAAACCTTGTTCCTGTAGTATGCTCACATTATGGATCTTATCATGAAGCTGTCTGGCTGTGGAACAGTCCTTACAACTTAGCATTTGATTTATGAGTGCAGTATATATCTTCATGCCTCCTTCTAAGATCTCCAGGTTTGTGCTGACCCACCAAAGAGATTTACAAGGCATAGTGGAGCAGAAGGTTGAAGGTTACATGTATATGCACATATCTTGTTCAGGAATTTGCAAGCATAAGCTCCTTTATAACTGCCCTGCTGATCGGTTGACCAGCTGTTGTTTAGATATTGTTAATGCAGATGTGTAATATATAGCAGAGCACTGCTATTGCTAAGTCTACTGTACATCGCTTTGTCTCATATCATGCATGGAAGCACACATACACCCTCATTTCCCTCTGGCATTTCTCCATTTTTTCTAGGTATCTGGGCAGCAATGATAAGACACAGCCTCTCACAGCCTCACACCCTGTTTTCATGCTATCACATTCAAGTTTTATGGAGCTCCTGATGATGCAAAGAGTGGAAAACGCCCTACTGACCAGTTTCCAAAAGAGGTATCATTCTGTCAATACTACAAGTTAGCAAAATACACACAAGGTATTTCTGTCCTCTGTAAGGCTTAGACTACCATCATGAAAAATGGCTGAATATGACTAGTGCTCTACAACTACCAGTGCACATTTATTTAGAATATACTGATCATTTTACCACAGATGTCATCTGCTGTAACTCCAGCACAGCCTAAAACAACCTGCCACTAAAAATGAATTGCTGGTATGAATCTACTCTGAAGCTGGAGAGCACTTGAGACAGATGGTTGACTGAAGTTGAGTATGACTCAGACTTGGCTCAGAGTGGATATCCCATTTGCAAAATACAGCCTGAGTATCAGAGTAGCTTTATGCCTCTGCAATAACAGTTATATCTTTTCAAATGTGACTCAGCATTGATTTATTCTGCTGCATTCCTAGCTCCCTAAATTCACTTGCTGGATTTCAGTATTCCAGCACTGCACTTTCTCAGCGATGCAACACACTGAAATATTTAGTAGAAAATTGAAAAGTGAAAATGTACAAGGCTTTGGAACGTCTACAGATTATGAAACCTGAGGAATTCAAGAAGACATCAAGGTGAGTTTTTTCACATAATGATGTTTTCACTAACTATGGGTGGGCAGTATGAAGATAGGATGTCGCTATCATGCTCTATTACATTCCAAAGTGCTTTTCATATATTTATATAACACAAATACACAATTATTGAAAGCCTATACAAAACACCTAGTGATCAGTAGGCCAGAGGCAGAGATGACATAGAGCAAGATGGTAGGGTGGCTCTCACCTGATTGGCTGTGTTGATATCTATGCCATTTTTGATGTGGTCCAGAGCCTTGTCCAGGTTACCTGAACGGGCAGCACGAAGGAAACTGGTGGCAGCATCGGCCTGAGACAGATATAAAGGCATACAAAGAGGTGGGAGGAAAGACAGTTAGGTTATTTGTATGACTAATGTAATTAAGATATTTCATCCTGTCACCTACCCCCAAAATGGCGAACACACACACGCACACACACAGACAAGGAGAACTCATATGTGTGGACCATTTATAGTCATTTGATGCATTCTGCAGCAAAATATTTAAGACATGGTGCCCCAGTGCATAACAACTAGTGTTCACTTAAATGATGCAATAGAGACAATAAGAATAAAAAAACAAATCATCATACCCATTTATAGCATTAGGACACAGTGTTAAACAATAGAACGGTGAATAAGCACAACAAAAGATGCTTTCAGAATGACCTGAGATACTTGAAAGACTATGACAGAGACATCACACAGAAAAATCACATACAGACACAACATCAAGGAAATAAACTATATCATACTTGAAAGGTCTGGGTGCTACTTACAGTGTCCAGAACTAATTTGTAGAAACAGCAACAGTCTGGGCTGTTGGCCTGGTTATGGTTTTATTTTTGGTCAAATACACAAACATAATTCAATTCAGATTTTCACTAGTTTTAAACAAGTGAATATAGCAATGCTTATTTTGTCGACCAACCACCAGTTTCAGATGTCAGATTCAAATTCTAGCAGGGACAAGGACAACTGTGATGTGCAGCACTGCATTCTGAAAGAAAAGTTACATTAGTAGCCATAAAGAAAACAGCACAGTTAGTCATACAGTTGGAGTCCTGAGTGAGAAGCTGTTAAATGGGTAATTTGGAAGTCAGTCTGCATGTTATGGAAAGGCAATTTAAAGGGTACCTCTTGATTTTCTAGTGAGTAGATACACTATTTTTTCCACATTTAACCATTTTTCTACATTTAACCATTTCAGTGTCTAACTTGGATCCAGTGGATAAATTGAACATTCGGTCGTCTGTTTAACTATTGTTTTTTAAAAATCCTTCTTTACAAGCCAGAATGAACTTCATTATCACTTAAGTTACAAGGAAAAGAAAAACGAAAAAATTAGCAAGCAGACACCAGCATGGTGTCACCCAGTGGAGTGAGAGGTGGGAAAACTGCTGAAGGTAAAGCCAGAGAGAATGGGGGGATGAGAGAGAGGCAGGAAGAGGGAGAGAGAGAGAGAGAGGATTAAAGAGGCTATTTGCACAAGCCTGAAGCAGCAAATCTTGTGGAGAGGTTCCCTCGGACAGCTTAAAAGACTCCTGCAGTCTTGTGGAAGTGAACATTTGCGATGCACGCCTCACAGCAAGAAACACCATACACCAGCATCACACAAACATACAGACGCATACACATACACACACACACACACACACACACACACACAGTCAAGAGATCAAAGAGAAAAGCTAAGACACTGGCATTTTTAGAGTGTGGAAGTGTGTGTGTGTGTGTGTGTGTGTGTGTGTGAGAGTATATGTTCTTTTAAGGAGGGGTGGGGGCAGGGGGGTGCACTTGTCACCAACACTGCATGACCTACTCAGATATGCATGAATGTGGCAAATAATGAGCCCTGAGTACTGTATTACTGGCACACCAGCTCAATGTGCTCAGCACTGCACTTCTCTAGAGATTCTGTAGGAAGGCCCCAGAGCACCAAGGCCCCTGTGCACTTGGGATTATGCAGATGTAAATTCCTTTTGATACAAACAAGCCACCTTTTTTCTTTTTTTACACATTAACCATTTTCAGTGATGTATTTGTATTTACTTGAATTTTTGGCAATTTTCTCAGTTTATAATAAAAAAGTGCTATTAGATGTTTAGCTGACTTTTTGCTTTAACCTGCCAATGACATACATATCTGAAATGCAGTGTTCCTAATTATCACAATGCAGAGTATTAAAAGTACCTTGTGATCTGATGTTTGCTTTGATAGACATCTCTGTGAAGTTTGTTTGAAATATAGACTACAAATATAAATCAGAAGGAGTTTTACAAGTGCACAATGGTATTTACAATACAACTTGCATGTTACCAAGAGACTGTCTCTCTGACTATTTCTTCCCAACAAGTAACATTTCATTACAATTCATGCAACAGTAGGCTGTGGACTACATCAAAAATGGCATAGATTCATGTATTTTGATGTATTTTAAATATATATGTATGAAAAGTCATAATGAAATGAATAATGATTATGATAGTAAAACAAAAAAGGGTTTTATATATAAGGGTTTGTAACAGTAGCGATACCATTTTGGCACTCTATAGAATATATGCATATGTAAAAGGTTTTCCTCCACAGAGAAGAACTATTTAAATGGGTGGGAAACAATTTTAAAAACTTTTTTTTCAGACCTTCTAACAACCTTCAACAGTCTCATACAATCTCATATAATAGTCTCCCTGCTGTTTCACTGGGCAATATTTAAATGAAGAAAACTCATATGGAATTGTTAAGTAATCTCAAACAGACTGGCTCATGTAGTTTGAATGTACTTGAAACAGAAATATTTTTGTGCATAAACAAATGGTGCCTTTTGATAGATAATGGCATATTATCTCAGAAACCACAAAAGCACATGCCAACATTTAGAAAATTCCTTTGCTTTTGGTCAAATTCTAATTTACAATTATATGAACATCTTCAAATGTTTGCATCATGCACAACTGATGCTGACACATCTACACATGAACGATACAATGTTTGTATAAAGAAATGGTTGAAAATGGTACTTTCATGGTTGAAAAAAAAATACACTGTGAGCTACATACAGATTAGGACTGAGTTAGCAGAACCGGATATTATCTTAATTCATTACAAGTTCTACAAATCATAGGACAGATTTAAGCTTTTTGTTTTATGTACTAACAGGGCCTGTGAATAACATGTTTTGCTGAGGCATGATTTTAAAGCTGTTTATTTCTGAAAGACGCATTTGTGTGTTTGCTGACGTCATAACATGAGGGTGTATGTCTGTATAAGATAAGAAAGTAGACCATCTTGTAGACCGCACCTAATTCTGTGCCTAACTTTTCATTTTTACTCATAGCCAGTGCATCAGTAGATCTAGCTTCAAACATACACAGGGGTGGCCGATTTAACCAAAATCTTCTATCACGGTAGAAGCAATTTTCTACCTCGATAACGATATATATCACAATATAGCAATTTGTAT
>JBBPCY010000039.1:881538-891816 GCA_037974405.1 Brachyalestes nurse | reverse complement strand
ATTTTCTACAGTTCTCAGTTTATTTAGTATTAGTAAGCTGTGCCCCGTGTAAACATGTAGGTAGAGAGAGTTATTTTATGTTCGAGCCTTTATTTTGGCTGCCACACGCTGCTAATGCTAATGCTAAATGCTAATGCTAACGGTTCAATAAAGTTTTCTGATTCTGATGACTTCTTTCTCCTTGCTGCTGCCGTTTGAAGCGCCTGTGGGGCGCCTTATAGTCCGGAAATTACGGTTCCTAACGTGCAACATCACGTGATCTCAATCACGATTAAGACGATAGATCGGTTGACAAATTTCTACCGGTTAATCGTGTCTACCGGTATATCACCCACCCCTACTCTGTTGTGAGTAAAACTGGCAGACATGATCATCCACATTATGAATGCACATGCATTTTAAATTATATACATATAATTTTAAATGAATAATTCACTCTAAATATTCAAATACTTTCAAATTAAAATAAATTAAAATAAAAATAATATTCAAATTTCCTTAATGGCCAATTGCACACTGTAGCTAGATCTCCCCCAGACACATGAGGCTAGGAGGGTGATGGCAAAGACATGCCTCCATCGAGACCAGCAAATCACCTTTCTGAACTGAGGATATTGCAACATTTTACAGCAGCTAACAGAAGCCTATAATAGCATCACCCAGGGAGTCTGGCAGTATTCGCCAGTATTCACATACTGTATTCACCTATTCGTTTATTTTCTTGTAATCCTTGTCTCCAGCTCTAATCTAATCTTTCTTATTCTGTCATGCACAGTCTTTCCTCTGGCTCACACTCACTCTCCCACCCTCCCTCTCTCTTTCTCCTCCCGTCTCTCAGTGCACCAGTGCTGCGGCAGACAGGATGACATCACCACTAAAAAAAGGCACACTGCAGTGTGTTTGTGTGTACAGTGCGAGAGTGTGGAGTCATGCATGTGTATGTTTGTGGGAATGGGTGCCTATATATATGCACACATGTATATATGCAGGTATGAGTGAATGAATGGAAGATGTAGGGAAAGTGAGATTAAGAGACAATAAGAGAGAGACAGACAGACAGGAAGATATGGGGATTTTTGTGAATCATCACATTACATGCACAAGAGTAAGGGTTCCCTTCTCAAACATGAACAAATGTGCCTGGGTGAAATATACAAGGTCCAGGAACATGTGACCATATGCAACCAGAAGACAAAAGCTGAGTTAAGTCATTATGATAAAGACTATAAACAAAATGTCTATAAATCATCTCATTTATATTAAATGTCATATGTTTATATTAAATGTCATCTGCGATATACTGTCTTTCAATAATGACATACTGTTTGATGTTCTAGAGAGTTTTTGTCTAATTATTCATCATCACAATAATTCTCGTAATAAGATGCTCATGTTTAGAATTATGTACAATATCATATACATTTTTTCTTCTTTTGCTTGCCAGCAATTGAGCACTGCACAAAACATACCTTGTTTGACATGAGTGAGAATAAGTGCCTTTGTCAAACTGACCAATATTTCTATTATATCCCCTAGAACAAAATTACAGAAGCCACTGAACTTTGTGCCCCTCAGCTAATAATTAGTCTGTACTGAAGTGCATAGTGGATCAGCTTGCATAGTAGATCACCTAAGAAAGGCCTGAGATAACCTTTATATTTGCTATGGTCTTCAAATGCGCTTCAGTGTTTAGCTATTGTGTCCTTATACAGGAAAGGGGCTCAGTTCAGGTTCTCCGGAAGCTCTTCAAAGGACTGCTCCAGCATTTTTCCACCTAATCTCTATCTGCTATATCTGTACTGAACAGTGAATTTCCATAAGCAATAATTTCAACCCTGTAAAATGAACAGAGAGACCAGCTTGAAACACTTTAACACTAGAGGCCAAGATGTTCATTTGTTTATTTCTAACTACTGGAAAATGTCTAGCCATTGAATACAACTGAACGTCACACATATATCAGACAGAAATTAAGCTTTACCAGTGTTTTAAAAGTCTCTGTTTTTCTTGCAGAGGATTGGGGTAAATCTATGTTTTTTTCCTACTGTCTCTGCAGTGAAAATTAATTCTCTGCTCCCCTCCCTCTCCTGCAGGCCTCTCTCGGTCTTGGCCCACTTTTCCCCCACTCATTTCCATCTCTTCTCTTAGTCTAAGGGTGGAGCACTGCAGAGGAGCCTTGTCTAGTTAGATTTGCTTTGTTTCAGCAAGATTTACATAACGTGTTATAACAAGAAGGCTGATATGAAACTAGTTCATATTTAGTTTTGTTTTTATTCTGTGTCTAAGAAGCACTGTATCAATAGTTACCAAGGCATTTTTGTTCATGTATGTATTGGTGGCTTAATTAAGGCTATTAACTTGGAACTAGAGGTTTGCTGGTTTAATCACAGTTGGCCAGTCATGGAAAATGTAAAATTGTTCCAGAAGGCCTAAGGTTGCTGTCTTCACTATGAGCTCAACTATGTTTCTGTTCCCTTTGTTTCTATTCCCTGCATGAAAAAAAAACTTTTCTTGTAAATCATTCAAAACATTTTGGAAGGAGTGTACATCAGTTCTTCCATAGTCTTTGTACACAGAATTGCTCTATATTTTTCCACTCACACATTCTTAAAATCATCAGTATCTGTTTTCCTGATGAGCTGGTACCATTTAGAACGGAATTATTCAGTCCTTCATTTTATGGCAAATCTACTTAGATTTTGAAATTCCATTGGCCTTTCAAATTGACCCAGGACCTTTTTTCTGGTGCCCTTATAATGGTTAGATCATTAAAAGTTGGCTGAAGCTCAGCATTTAAAAGGAGCTTCTACCTGGAGTTTTTCTTTCCATGGCAACCCAGAAACATCCAACGCACAAGTACTTTAACAAGTATAATGTGTACAATTCACAAGGCCATAGAGAGCTACACCCCTTTTGTTCCTATGTGTGTGCAGTAAATGACTTCATTCAAGAGCCTCGCCTATTCCTTTTCAATCTTTCATTCAATCACATAACAAAAATGGAATTTAATACTATCAGGTATTATCGAATTGAAATATCTCACACTACATATTATATGGGCAATGTACTTGAGAGTATTATCTTGCTCTTACTTCTTTGAAATGCTAACTTTACAAATTCTTAGACAAATTTACAAATTTTTAAAATTCTGCACGACTTCCATCCGTCTGCTCATCATGTAATTCAGACAGTTGTACAAGCTGTAAGAAGATGGATGAGCCTCATATGAACTGTATGCAGACAAAGGTGGCAGATTTTGAGAGAAATAAAAGAGAGCAGGAAAACATTTAAGACTGCAACCAGACAGACAGATAACATATATGGAGCATAATTAGAAAATCACGGGAATAAATACATTAATCCCATTATTCACATACTATATTGCACCACTATATGTCTCACTATACAACAGTGTGACTTGATTTATTATTGATACTGATATTTTTGTCAGCATCAATGGTTTAACTACATCTCCTCTGAGGCTGAATTATATTTTATTGTCTGTCTGCACATACTCTACTTTGCAGCTTTGTGCACTGAAGATTTCTCTTTTAGCTCCTACACTCCCGTACACTCTTAAAAATTAAAATTTTAAAAGTGTATCTTTAAATTGTGAGGGTGGCTATTTCATAGTTGTTCGTGTGGACTGGAACTCAATTATATTTTTGTTTGGTTAAAAGCGCCGGACAACTATGTATGTAAACTGTGAAATGTAAGCAAAAAAAGGAAAAGCGAAAAAATAACTTTTTTACTCACTCCCCAAGTAACCATCTTGGATGGCATGCCTGTTCACCTGCCTCCTCTCTGCAGTTCTCCCTTTCTGCCTCTTCACTTCTTTCTTGCCCCGTTGCTGCGATACACTGACTATTTGGGTGCAAGGGACT
This sequence comes from Brachyalestes nurse, assembly GCA_037974405.1. NCBI lineage: Eukaryota > Metazoa > Chordata > Actinopteri > Characiformes > Alestidae > Brachyalestes > Brachyalestes nurse. The sequence continues at coordinate 887,932 of JBBPCY010000039.1, read as the reverse complement.
GTGTACTGGGCACTGGGTCTCCCCAGTACACACACACACACACACACACACACACACACTTGAGTAAGCACCACTTGTAAGGGGGCTGGTGGGTGGGGCAGGGAGTGATGAGGCCAAAGAGTTTATCTCTAGCGGAATGTTGTGTGTATCATCACAAACACATTTTTGCCTAAATCATGATAATGGATAGTGTCACCACCTTTACCCTTCTCCTCTCATTCCCCCTCTCACTCTCATTTGCCTCCTTTTTTCCTCTGTTGCCTATTTCATAATGTCTCTCAAAATCTCCACAGCCCTACTCTATGCATTCTGACAAGCAAAGGACTTACTCTGAATGCCGTGGAGAAAGTGTCTGTGGGAAAAAAGGGAAAGCTATGTGTGTGTGTGTGTGAGTGGATGTGGATGTGTGTATGTATTTTGAGGGTTCTACACACTTTCAGTCTGCACTGGGACTTACAGTGACAAAGCTCACAGCGGGGGTGGGGGTGGAGGGTTTGTATTAGTGGGGGCTTCAGCCTTACCAAGCCTGATGACAATGGACCAGACTAGGATAGGGAGGGTGTGTGTGTGGGTGTATGTGAGTGAGTGAGTGTGGGTGCGTAAGTGTGTGTGTGCAAGGGGGGCCCAGCCTGTTTTAATAAAAGATCCGTCACTCCGCATCTGAAAGGCCCCCTTGCTTTCTCCTTTCCTTGCCAACGCTGGGAAAGGCACATCCTTGCCAAAGGCATGTGCCCAAGTAAACGTGTTTTAGACAAGAGGAGAAGGGAAGGAGCAGAGAAGAACAGATCAGTGAGCCTAGATTGTGGACAGAATAAAGTGTGTCTATGAAAAATATCAAAGGGGAAGATGTTTCAGAATCAGTCATGATGGAGGTGCAGCAAGAAGTCACTGATGAAAAGCTGAGAATTGCCATGGTGACACTATTCATTTCTAGTGTAGAGAATAAAATGAAGCCTCAGACTGAATCATAAATCTCAAGAATCTTTCATTAATTTAACCACTTGGTTATTTATAACTAAATTCCACTCCACTCCATTCTTGAAAACATGTCATAGGTTGTGACTGTGAGTTTTAAATGTTATTCTTTTTTGTCAGTTTCTAAAAAAAATGATTCCCAAGTAAAAAGCTTGTTGTAAATATTTGAAGCGTATAACATGACAGTAAATCAATTCAGCAACAATTAGTAATATAACTGCCTCATAACACATTGCCTTCATTTCTTTGTCAGAAGCTGAGCAGGGAGGATTTTATTCCTCAGTATCATAGCTATGAATTCCACTACATTATTAAATATAATAATAGTTCCCTACCCTAAAGAACTCTATGGCACTGGAGGTCTGGCTTTTGAACCTCCAACCACCGCACATTTTTAAGGCAGGGGTGCCGTTTTTGTGGGCCTAAGTGTATTGTTCATGATGAGGGGTAAAATGCTCACACATAACTAGCATGGAGATGTTTTTTAAATGTTCTTACAGTTTCTTTACTTTCGTGCTTAAATTTAGTGACACTATATTTTCACACCAGTGGGCCTGTACATCTCTGCAATTACCTCAAACTGGCAGATACATACATATGTGTGTCTGCCTTGTGGTCAGTGACTACTGTGTGGTGTTATAGGTAATATTTCATGCTCATGCAGTAAAAGCCCCCAGATATGCTCCCAAAACACTTAAACTCAGCTTAATACATTACCCTGAAAGAAAATGTATTCATGCTGTACAGTTTACACTGAACGCCCGCAGTGCTAGAATGTAAATACCAATGTTAACCCTGTATAGACTGTACTGTAATGCATGCATTGTCTTGGGTATAAGCAGGTAAATACAGTAAGAAATAAATGTAATTTACAGTAATAAAAATACAGGGCTTTAAGAAGATTACAGCGGTATTTCACCATCCTAAGGCGTGCATACTTTGTGTTCTCTGGACAGTACAAAAAAAAATATGGTAATTCGTAATTCATTTTTTAAATTTGTTGTTAAAGATTACTTTCTGTTTGTCCAAAGTAAACATCCAAAATCAAACGTCCACACGTTAGGAATCCCTGAAGGCTTCAAAACGCAAGATTTATTGTCTGACAATGTGGACACCTCAGGATTCAGCACATCTCTCTGCAATGGTTACACTCTACAGAATGTGGGCAAATGTTAAAGGCCAGATTTTATCAGGACGAAAAGGCATAATGTTTATGTAAACAATTAATATATATACTGTCTTTTTTACTCCTACTTGGTTTTTGTGCTTTTACTTGTTATTCAATTATTATTTAAATATTAATACTTTTAGTAAGGATTTAGAGTATGGTAAGTATGGTTACTTTGGTTACTGTATTCATATCTGTATGAAGCACTGTATATATGACATAAACAAATACCAAATAGTCAAGGCCCCTCACATGCTCCTATATGTTTCTTTAAAACATTTCAGAAGGTATGTCAGCCTGGAATGCACAGCACCTCCCGGTGGCCCCTCTGTGTAGTGCAGTATCTGCATCAGCACTGCCATGGTGTGGGCCATCCACGTGAGGTCTGCTGCAACAGTGGTGCAAAACTGCCTCCCTCCCACTCTCTCCTACCTTCTAATCATTTTCAAACTTTTTTCTAGCTTTAATTTAGCAGTCATGGGGTGTTTGTCCCCTTATACTGGTGTGTTTGTCCCTTTATGCACTCTTATCTCAATGCAAAATGGTAAGGAACAGACCAAATCTGTAATTCAGTTAATATATCTGATTTCTGTCTGCCTCTATCTAACATACCGAATTCTTCACATTAGAGAAAGCAAATGAGAGAATGGGAGAAAGAGGGAGAGAGAGAGAGAGCGAGAATCATCCATTATTCTTGCTTCGCATCTCATGCTTTAGTTTAATCAGATAGTTTAAAGCCCCTAATTGCTTCCAGCTAACTGTGCAGTAACTAGAACAAACATATGTAGATTTAGGACTCCCCCACTCACATGGTGTCACCAGTGCTGGGAAGGTGAAGGCTAGCATGTGCTCCCTCTGAAACCATCTACTGTATCTTTTTAAATGCCATTAACACTAACTGCCAATTCTGTTGTGTTAGCTAACAAATGCCTGCACATTAAGTGATGGTGTGAGAGGGGGAGGCCATAGTACCCACCCCAATAGAGTGAGGCCGATTATGCTCTCCAGCCACGGATGTCTGTGCCATCACCAAGGATGAAACTCAATCCCCTGTTCACATCCTGTATAATTAGGCTGAATAGAAATTTTCTTTTCTGCAAAGGTTATCCAAGCTTATGTACATCAGATGCTGTGAAGAAACATAGCAGAGCATGGACAGGCCATTAGAGCAGTGAAAGTTTTCATGGTTTTGTACTGGAAATGAAACAATGACTACAGCTATACCATATAACAGATTTAAATTATGGATAATTAAATCTATAATGGGTTAGTCATATACCAAACCTCTTACAAATTCTTTGCAGTTGATGACTGCTTGATCAGACTTTTGTTTAGTACAGAAAATCAATGTTATGGGGAATTTTACGTTGGGTTATCCACTTGGCTAGATAACATTACACCTTTTGCCCCCACCTTTGGCTATGCTCTACTGTGGTCTACAGAAGCAACTGCCTAGAGTGACACTTAAGGAAGAGCAGAAAAATAAATTTTTTTCTCACCAATAAGGAAACTATTCACTACATTGTTTTAATAAGCTTTTTGTGAATGTCTATGGAACATTGTTGCTAATTCTTGGCTTCACTCAACCCCACCTTTGCATTTCATTAAAACTTGCCTGTAATCACTGATCAACACTGATCTATGCAAGTGCAAGCATGCTATGTGTGGAAAGCAGCTTTGTGAGGGAGGGCATTATAAATAGGATAATCCCATATCTCAAAAGTTTGGAGAGGGGTGACAGATGGACCGGCGTAAAGCTATTAAGTAACAAGTCTGGCAGGCTATAAAAATTTTTCTTCACTGACCCTATGGATTTACTGTCTTATGTAGCTAAGTCAAATAATAGTGTTAAATGTCAGAAGAAGAGTGTTGTATTAAAATGACAGGTACGCAAAACACTACTTCAGAACAAAATGGTGATTGATAAAAGCCTGTGATAGCCTTATCACTTTTTAGCTATCTTAGCTAAATGTAAATATATTTAACATAACTTTATTTGCATTAAATGCTTTAACAAAAGGAAAATTCATATAAATGGCAAGAACTGCCTAACAGCTGTGATATTGCCTTATTGTTGCTCTTGTGTTTTTATTGCATTCCCTCTTGCTATCTGTGCGCTCATTGTTGTCCTGTCCTACTTGCACTTATGTAGTCTCATGGTGTTTCTGTTTTGTTTCACTGAGTACTGGGTATATGGCTGAAATAACAATGAACACTTATTTGGCATGACTTGATAAAGTGCTGTATTTGGAACCAGGGCCAACAGGGCTAAAGCTAGCTATTAGCCCGTTTAACACAGGGCTACAAACTGATGATGAGACTCAACTCACAAAAATCCCTTGCTTCAACTGTCTTGTTTTTGACTGTGTTTGGTAAGATTTCTATATGGTTCAACAAAGCAGAAGTAAAAACCCTTTATTTAAAGATGATATTCTGCTTTATGATGATTTACACTGCTTTATTCATTCATTTCACATTTAATGTGCTTGATTACAAAATAAAATCAAGAAGTCCAATGCCTTCGCCCCTTACTTACAGACAGAAATGCATTTCATAAAAGCAAGAAAAATAATATTAAATGCACTTAAAAGTGTTACTAATCTACACATGATCAAAGAGTTTGGAAACTTATTTAAAAAGGTAATATGAAAAAAGATAATATAGGAAAAGTCAAGCTCTTGTTTTAAATATATCTTGTCTACGCCAGAGCTCATTTTTAGCAACTAGATGCTTTGTTGGATTAGAACTGGAAATGCGTTTAAACAGGAACATGTTTACAATATCATGTTTAGTATTTAATAAAATATGAGCCAGGTCAAAACATTGATTTGTATACCTAAGCTATGACTCTTACTAAGTTTTACAGATTAATTTGCCTAGTTTCTTTTCTCCACTCTTCTGCCTGTGCCTGGTATGAACAACTGTGGATGTCACAAGCTTTCAGCTTGATGTTGTTTGCCATTCCAGTACATAATGTCAGCTATATATATATAGTCATATAATGTTGTGCAGGAAAGTTAAAATAGACAGTTACACTTCACTGTTTTTTGATCACATTTCAATGAGCTTACGTCTTCGCATGTTTAATATTTATGTTGATTTGTACAGTGCTCTGTGGTCAGATTGTAATCAGTGTTCCTGCGTAAGCTGACCCACTTGTTAGTGCTTAATTACTGTAATTTGTGTATCTCTATTCTCTCTATTATTCACAGACAATCTTCTTTAAAAGCCCTTCTTGCTTAGAACACAGGCACCAGTGGAATTCTTTTAATGCTGACCTTGTCAAAAATGATGTAAATACCTAAATAAGGATTTCTCACTTGCCCCTGTCACCGCTACTTAAATGTTTTCCCTGCTGTAATAACCTCTGCTGTCTTGGATATGGAAGCGTAAAAATGGTCTGTTCTTGACCCCTCAGATGTATCTCTTTAATCATTATAGTGGGTATAGAAAAGAATCACCCCCATATTCACATATTCTTGCTTTGTAGACATGCACAGCTGTGGAGGATGAAACGGATAAAGGATTATCCCCCCTCCAAAAAAATATGTGATGCGATGCCTCTACTGTGAAAATCACCGTCACAGTTTTGCAGTTTACTATGTACTTCCCCACAAAATTGTAGTATATTGTCACCCAATCCAAACAGCTATGTTTGTATGCACATTAGTGTCTATGAATTTCCAATGACAGTTTAAAAAAATGCTGGTGTTTATGCAAGAAAAAAAAGGTTTTGCCTCCCAGAACTGATGATTAAAGCACAGAACTCACACCACCAGGTAACGGAGGTGTTGACGCCGCACCAGAGCAGAAGTTCCGATGGGCCAAATATAGGCCTTATAGCTCTTCAGGCCTCGGGAACCAAATCCTTGTGATCTTCGTCAAATCTTTCCTCTACTCACGAATGTCTATGGCGACATAGATCTTTTTTCGACATCAACGCTCAAGAGAAAAAAAACTAGCAAGCAAGCTTAAAGTAAATATGGTGGCCACACAGAATTACTGAAAACTTCTAGTCAAAGGCATATCATCCATCTAAAAATTTTTTCCACTATGCAGCTTAATATTAATAACTCTCCGAACATTTTCTAGCTTCAAACTAAGGCTGTGCGATATGGACAAAAGAAACCTATCACGATTTTTTTGAACAGAATTGCGATTTCGATTTTAATCGCGATTTTGCCACACGCAGACATGTTTTATAGTGTGAATATGAAACATTTTTCCCAAAGGAAAACAAATAGATCTTTA
>JBBPCY010000039.1:865933-881438 GCA_037974405.1 Brachyalestes nurse | reverse complement strand
GTCACATGGTGCCATGAGATAAGCCAGTGAAAGAATTTCAAATTTATCCCATATGGTTTAGGAGATATAGGCAAAATGAGAAATGGGCGTGTTACAATGGCCGTGAATAATGGCGGGAAGTGGGCGTGGCCATGTGGGCAGGACCATACAGATGATATTAAGGGTCATCCAAGGTATAAGGCGCATGAAGAATTTTTGGTTTACGTGACCCGGTTAACACAGACTTGACCAGTCCCTGGAATTACAATAGGGTTCCTGCGCACTTCTTGCTTGGACCCCTAAAAACAATCCCTGGAATTACAATAGGGTTCCTGCGCACTTCGTGCTTGGACCCCCTAAAAACTGTACAACAGTATGTATAGTATACAAAATAACAACAATATAATCACAGATGTGTGTGTATGCAAATATATATACACATATATATACATATACACTGGTACACAAAATCTGATGGGTGGGTGGGTGACAGGGGGAGGAGTTATAGAGACTCATTTGAGTGTGAATAAGTCCACAGAATACAGCACACCCTCTTCTGCCCACCATATTCTGGAAGGATGCATCTAGAAGCTGAGACTGGATCATTGACTGTGGCTGTTGTGAAAGAGGAAACCGAGAACTACTCTGACGTGGGATATATAAGCAATACAGTTTTACAGTTTAAAGAAAACCTCATTTGTATGGGCATTCACAAAGCAGTGGTAAGGACTGATCTGGGACCAGATCTCTTTGCATTTATGTATTTAGTCACAGCCACAAAACATTGATTCTATTTCAGCACTCCTACGCACACCCACAAGCCTGCTACACCTTAACGAAGAGCTGGAAGCATTTTAAGAGGGTTCTTAGGGATGTATTTTCTAAAACAATTGGGTTGATTTTGCATGTCAAGTCAGTATGTGCGTCTCTCACATTTTCTGCAGGACTCGAGCCATGACCACTCCGCTGGTTAGATCTTCCACTGTTTTGCATGGCACATCCACTCCAAAGGTCTGGATCTGAAACAGACACATGAACTAACGTTAAAGGGCCAGTTTCATAAAGTCGCCTGCTTGACGCAGAACGTAATCACATCATCATAGCTGGGGGTGTGGGTGGGAGGTATATACATTTACAGCATGCAGCAGACGCTTTTGTCCAAAGCGACTTCCATTCCCTAACCAGGGAACAGCATCTTAAAGGTCTTGCTCAGGAACCCAGTGGAAGGCAGAATTCGAACCCATGACCCCTTGGTCCGGAGGCAAGAATTTTATTTTATTTTCCCTACACCTAAGGCTCACTCAGCCTTTAACAGTCAAACAACAGAGGTCCAAGATTCACACCTCTAGAAACAACTTGCATTTTCAGACATCAAGTTAAGTAGGTGTGTCTTTTCAACCATGTAAACAATACATAGTGAAATTAAACATTCCACCAGGAACATGTACAATGTATATACAGCAATCCTTAAGTTCACTTTAATACCTTTTTTACTACGACACTGAGTTGCAAGTGTTAATCAGTGACCTTTCTAATATTTACGCAGATTTTGACACATACAACACTATACAACAGAATAGATTTACACACATTACATTAATTAATTAAAATGTTCTAGATCAATATCATTTCACAACTCTAAGGTTCAACATAATTTTTAATTTCATGTGTAAAAATATTCGACATAATGATTTAACACAAAATAAAAAACTGCACCTGCACTTGTACCGTGGCACTAGCTTGCGGTGGTGGTGGTGGAGCAGCACAGAAAGTTGAGAGTGGTAGAGTTAACTGCTCTAGTCGACTGCACATTCCATTTTTATGTTTCGTGGATTGCATATAACGTTTTGCACTTAGCAGAAGTGACGGATTAATATTTGCTCGTGATTCTCCGGCCCACCAAAATATCTGCCGGTTATACCGCAGTATACATCAGTAAAATAATTGTATTAACGTTTTTTTTAATAATACATCTAAAACCAAATTAAACACTTTTAATGGTCTTAAATTTGGCAATTTTAATTTATCACCTTTAATTAATACTTTTTAAAACCCCGCGGACACCCTGATACAGAAACACAAAGAACAAAAATAGAAACACCACAGGACTACAGAGTGCATAAAAGAGCAACAGTTCAGTAAAGTACAGGAAACTGTTACTGTGGCAGTAACAGCAATAGTGAGAGTGTATGCAGTATCATATTATACCTGAAATAAGTGTGATTAATTTAGATGAATTAATCAAAGCGCTTGTAATTATTATTTTTTAACTGCTTGACACCCCCAATATATATATATACACACAGTATATTCACCGCTATGGCAAGTGCTCAAAATCTCAATTCAGCAATTTAATTAATTGCTGTTGATTTGCTTGCTCTTCATTAAAAAAACCTCAATACTGAAAAAAATAAACAATACCTCATCCTGTAGGAGAAATGTACATTTTTGAAGAATTGGCTTAGCAAACCGAACTAAAAAGCTAAATAAATAAAAATCATGGCACTCAAAATGTTTTTGTGAGCATCACTGAAAAAGAGGAACTCTCAGCAGCAGAATTTCAAATGAATGAGTTCAACAAATGAATCAAAGCACTGTTGTGGCCAACAGAAGGGAGCGTTTTCCACTGTGGCTTCACTGAAACCACTATTTCCTTCTAGGACACTTCGGAACACCTCTTACACAACACTTTCTGCCTTCCTTTTCTCCTTCCTTCCTTCCTCTCTCTGCACATTTATTCTAACTTCACAATAACCTTGCATTTGTAAAATGCACTATATAAATTACAGGAATTTATTATTAATTATTCTTAAAAACTGACATGTGATCAATGTGAGAAACTAGCGAACAGACTACAAAACTCTGGGCTTTCATGAAAACCAGGCCTTGAGTCTGCGGAGCTGTGAAGAACAAACCAAACACACACACACACACACACACACACACACTTCATCTGTCCCATATCATAGCTGACTAACCGACTCCAGCAGCAAGTTTGCATGCAGGGGTAGGAGTTATAGAAAATAACACATTACATGACAGAAGAGGGATAGAGAGAGACAAGAGAGACAGAGACGAGAGGGAGGAGAAAGACAAAGTTGAGACATAAAAAGGAGAAAGACAAGAAAAGGGGTGAGAGATGAGAAAGAGAAATAGGAGAAGAGAGGGACATGGATAAAGGGAGAAACACAAGACGCTGAAAGCGAAGGTTTCCGGAAAAAACAAAGCATCAGCTCTAAGAGTTTGGTAGCTTCGGATGGTGCTGATTAGAGAAGAACCACCACACAGAAGGCATTAACATTAAACACACTTAAATAACACTCTAACCTCTTAAGCAGCCAGTAATAACAGCACTGACATGATCTCTTCTTTAATTTCATTTCCTTTGCTTGACCCACTGGCTTGTTTCTGTATCACAAGAGACCGAGAAGCGCAGCAAATCAGCTGTGTTAACGTTTACAGATGTTCATGGATTTCTGGTTTAGCTTTTCACATTTCTAGTATAGACACAAACGAATTAAAAGTAACATGATTCAGAGGCCAGCTGCTACTGACCAGTTTTACTGTGTATCTAGGAGAATTGTCGTTCCTTTCTCTCTGGGTCGACCTGAGGAGGACAGGTTCCCCTTTTGAGTCTTGGTTCCTTCCGAGGTTTCTTCCTCCAGTTGAGGGAGTTTTTACCTCTGTCGCCTTTGGCTTACTCACTAGGGGCTCAGACTTGGATTTTGTAAAGCTGCTTTGTGACAGCCTGGTTGTAAAAAGCGCTATATAAATAAAATTGAATTGAATTGAATTGAATGCATCTGGCAGAAAGCCAATACAGCTCACTATCTAATAAACACCATGCCTACAGTAAAGCATAGTGGTGGCAGCATCCTGTTAAGGGAGTGTTTTTCTACAACAGTGACTGGGGCACTTGTCACAATAGAAGTAAAATACCATGTGGCAAAATTAAGAAAACCTGCTGCTTCTTCCGGAGAGTTAACGCAAAGAAGGTTCACCTTGACCCAAAGACACAAAAAAACCTTGACACAACAAAACTGACCACAAGGTGTAAAGGGGCATTTGGCATATGCCTTTATCCAGAGCAACTTACAACCATCAGTTACAGGGACAGTCCCCCAGAGCAACTGAGGGTTAAGTGTCTTGCTCAAGAACACATTGGAGGAAAGTGGGGTTTGAACCTGCAACTTTGTGATCATTAGGTTCACAGTCAACTGTTATACCCACTTCTTGCAATCCTCCCATACAAGACACATTTGTGGAGGACATGTGATATTGTTGTCACATGGCCGTAAATTTTTGTAATTGCTTCAAAGTTGCCATAGACCTCTTGGTGGCCTCTCTGACCAGTTTTCTGTTTTCTCTTCCATTCAGACTTCTGTGGAATTACTTGAAGATCCACCTTCTTTGAAGATCACAGTCCACCAATGATCACCATCCAATTTGACTGAGCTTGAACATTTCTGTAAAGTAGGGTCAGCAAATGTTGCACTGTCTAGATGTGCAAAGTTGGTACAGAAGTAGACTTAAGGCAGTAGAAGTAATAACATAGTGATTTTGGTTGCTATCTTTCACTTAGATGTTAAACGTTGCACTGCATATACACAGTTGGATTTTGTTTTGTGTCCGTGTGTCTTAATTTCAGACTGCGAACAAAATGTGAATGTTTTGTAGGGGGTGATTCATTTATATAGCCACTGTACTGTCAATAGTTTTACATAACCACTGAACCCCGCACACACATCCTCATATTTGTCTTTACTCTCTCCAACTCGGCACGTTTTATGCTTTAACCTAAAACACTCACAAGTGCAGGAGAATTGTGGCTAGAATAGCTTTCTATTTTCCAGTGAATGTTTATAATGTGATACACAAGGAGAGGAAGCCAGCTGAGTACAGACTTTTGACTTTTTTCTGACAGGGGCAATAAAAAAGGACAAAACAATTTAGTGAAATGTTGCTTGACCTTTTTATGTGCAGTAGATTGGCCAAAAAAATTCTTTAAACTTTTTACTTCACCCCAAATGCAGTTAATCAGCCAAAGCATGTTTGGTGTCTGAAATTTACTTATTTAGTTGTGTACGGCATCTACAAAGCTAATGTAGCTAATACATAGTGGAGGTTTATACTTTAACAAGTGAGATGGTGTAAACTGCATGCCTAAATTACCAAACGCATCTCTCACACTTTGTCAAGTTGTTAAATATTCCCAAGTAGACTTGCTCAGGTGTTTTCTGTCACTGTATGACATACTGTTATCTATAAAATGGCCAAAAGCATTTAATGTAGTGGACACATTTGTCCACCTTTAGATTTAATGATATGAAATGCAGTTAACAGTTTTGGGACTGTGTGTGATGACAATATGCACCATGCTAAAACAGCTGCATAAATTCATCACGTGTTAGCTATATTAGCTCTGGAGAGCAATTGCAAACCTAAAAAAACAAACATGCCCTGCTGATGGATTGCATTATAGGTAATAGGAAAATTCCACACTTACCCAAGTTGTTCACTGACAAAACACAAGTCAATACAAAATGAAGGCAAACACCAATTCACACTTGAAACGGACACAACAAACACACCACACACAGTATGGAATGAAAACACCCAGTGACAGAAACACAAACACAACAAAACGCTAAAGAGGAACATCAAAAAACTGAACCCCACACACCACTCAGATTCATCTTACTCTAGGCACAAACACAACATGAAAGAATATGGATAGTAGGTGAACCACAACACATCAGTGCATGCATCAGTGTTTAGAATCAAATGTACTCCCACAATACATGTGTGAGTGGTACATTACAGTGTGTCAGTGCAATTAAAAGACAGCACATTTGAATTATCAAGAACCCACAGGAAAAATAGCAAACTTTGTATAGTATCCCTTACGCTAATGATCCTGAACTTTCCTTATTTAATTATGTTTATGTCATACCTTTTCGGTAAGTAAGACATCTAAGATTAGGTATAATATTTTGCCCGTGGACTCCTTTTTTTCAATGTTGTGTGAGTACACTTCTCGGAAATAATAAAAGAAACACACTCACGTCACAAAAACCAAAATTGAAACTGCAACAAAATCAGACAACTTAATTTGTTCCGAAAATACTACCAAGTGAAACTGACGAAATGACAATAAATTAAAGTGTCTGGCTTGAAACCATGACCACATCTACAGTTAGTAAAGTCAGCCGGCCACTAGCACAACAGCAACACTGAACTTTTAAAGAAAACACAGCTACGTACAGATACTGTACGAAAGCAACAAAAAAGTGCAGATGAAAAAAAACCACAACGAAAAAACACTAACAACGACAAACGCGTATCTAGAGACAGATACACAATGAGCATAGAGATATGTGTATACAGAGAAATATACAGAGAAGAAGGAGAAAAAGTAGATGTACGTGTTGCAGATATTTACTGTTTCATCAAAGTGCCACACTCCCTGGCCATCCGGCAGCTCAGAGCTCACACTATTGTCCTGATCGATTAGCCAGCGGTGAACGGCGTGGGCCTAAAAAGGACACACGACATAAAAACAGGAGGGCCATTAAATCTTAACAAGTTAGAGGGACAAAGGGGGGGGGGGAGAAAAGAGAGAACCTGTCTGCTAAAATTTAGCATTTCCTACTTTTTTCATTTTGAGTAATCAGAAATTTGTGGACAAGTTTTAGCCATGCAGTCTTTTAGAAAGGCTGGCTTGTTGCATTTTGTCCACTAATTTCTGACTCTTTTAAATATGTTTTATACTAAAATGTAGGACTAAAATATGGTTGCATAAACTAGCTATTCAAGTTGATCCAATGAAAGGCTTACCTATTCAAGCTCTGCCCACAAATGCATACATTTGTAGCTGCTGTAAAGCTGTACCTACATTATCACAGAAATTATGTCTTGAGCAACATTAAAGTCATCCTACCATGTGACAATAATGGAGACAGACTAGTATTAATTAGCTAGCAACATTAAAATAGCTCAGACCAATGTTTTCTGCTTAGCTTATCATTCAGAAGTTTATCCCTAAAAACCTGCTTTTAATTGATCGCACACAAAAAAAGTTCATGTATCCCAACAGTGTGACATTTCACACATAAACAAGTTTAATGTCATTTCAAATGTGTAATGGACTTTAAATTCCCATTAGGTTGATTGTGTTTCTTTCAGTTTCTTCCAGCTTGTCCAAACTAGCAACACTGGTTATAAAAGAACAATTTGTAGGCAGAGCATGGATAGGTCAGTTGGCAGGAATCCTAACAAACAAGAGTGATTTAATATGCGGATTAAGCAGTGAGAAACACTAAAACAGTCCCTGAAACTTTAACATTTGATACTTTTTTATTAAATCCGCAATTGTCAGATCCTTTTGATTTTGTGGAAAGGAAGAGAGCTTCTCAGTCAGGACAAGAAAGGGAGAGAAGGAAAAGTAGAGAGAGAAAGAAGAGAATCATAAACGTGAGAAACAAGGTCACAATGAAAGGGAAAGAGGGGTTGTAGGGGTTGTAGTAGAGAAAAAGGAGGAAGCATCCCTTTGCATCCCATCCCAGCCACTGTCTTCCTCCTCCTTCATGCTGCAATTGAGATTAAAAGTTAATCTTAAGGTCGGCAACAAAGGTTGGACATCACACGTCACCGTTTAACAAAAGTGTCAACAGATTGCTTGAGAAGTGCTCTTGAAACTAATGAGATCAATACTAAATCATAGGTCCTTGTTTCATGTCAGGTTGAGCTCAGTGAGCTGTGAACTGTGCCAGAGTGCAGCTAAACCTCCATTTCATACAGTATTAAGCAAGAACGTTTTCAACACAAAAGGGATTTTCGGCAAATGTCATACAAATATTAAAGTTAATTTTTCATTTCTCAAAAAGCAGATATATACAACAACTCACCTTGCAGCCACTTATCACTCTCGCTTTGCACACACACACAGACACACACACACAGGACAACCAAATATTTGTAATAAATGAACAAAACAAGAATTCTTCATTTCTAACCTACTGATTATAGCTACCCATCAAAGCTAATCTTTTAGGTCTACAGCACAAAAGATTCCCGAGTAGCACTTCATTTTCCCAGAGAAACATCTTTGTCCACAGGAACCCTTGTTAATAATAATTTGGTATGACTCAACTACTGATATAAATGACACAACAGAGAGGCCTATGCTGCTGACCGCTTATACAAACACAAAGAACAACAACGGTCATCCAGGACAAAAGGGCATCTGCTCTTTTTGTTGTGTGCACAGTATTAGTAAAAAGTAAAATGACAAAAGGGAAGAGCGAGACAGCAAGTGAGCAATAGTGAAAGCATGAGCCAGAGAGAGAGACAGAGAGAGAGAAAGGCACAGAGACACAGATTGCATTCCACTGTGGTGTTTGGGATGATTTGCAAAGCGTGTCAGATTTTGAATGTAACTGGATTACAGATTAGCCGGGCAGAAGCTGTGAGTGAAAGAAGTGGGGGGTTGGTGGGGGTGGGGTGGCTGGGGGCTACACGCAGGTGCTGATCCAGCAGAGGAAAGAAAGACTTGATTACTTTTAATTTGTTGGGTATTTGTACAAGAACACAAAAATAACACAGAGTCTGCAATAGGTGCACGATACGCAAGACTGAAGGCTCCCTCACAAGAGCCTGCATAGGCAGAAAATTGAACCTTTGAAAATGCCATATTTCCTTTAATTATTCTTGGTAACTTAATCAACACTCTTGTCAAAGAGTCTTTAGCGCTACTTTTCTAATAACTGATAACCGCAACAAAGAAGTTAGCATGAAAGGTGCTGCATCTCACCCCTTGCATTTTCTCCCATGTCCCTTGAGAGGTTTGCTGTTTGGCTTTGGAAAAAGTCCTGAAATGCTGCTTGCTAGATAAAATAGGGGTGCATACACAAGATTCCTACGCTTGCACACTGAGTTCATTCGATCATTACTTTACTTAACAGGCCATTTTATCAGGCAAATTTACCCATGCACAAATGCTAACTGACCTATTTTTGGCTGGTGAACTAGCAGTGACACTGAGGTTAAAATATCACAGCAAAACTCCTGTGCATTATAAACATGTCATTATCGTTCAGGGTGTCAAAAAATATCTGTAATGATAGTGTAATAGCAATACATGAACTACATTCAATAATTTAAAAAATATATGTATTATATATATATATATATATATATATATATAATATTTTAGTCCTTAAGTACAAAATCTATTTTGGCTCTCAAAAGTTTGGTTCATCAAAGATTTATGTCTGTAAGTAGGACATAAGTGAACATTTCTGAAGTCTAAAGATCCTCCACATACTATAAAAGGTTAAAAAGTAGGGATGCACCGAAATATTTTTTTTGGACCGAAACCGAAAACCGAAAATGAGGAAACACTTGACCGAAAACCGAAAACTGAAATAAATTATTATTATTAAATTATTAAATGGTTAAAAACTATGAAAATATTTACTTAGCATTCAAACAATGCACAATATAAAATAAAATTTGAAATAAAATATTTTACTTGGCCCCACTCATGAATAGTCTAAAAGCAAGATATCTCCTCTCATAAGACTAGTGAATTCAAGTGCATTTTAATATTCTGAACAAAGTGCATGAACAAAGTTCATTCAGAACAAGAGCTTTAAAAACTGTTGAAAGATATAACAACATTCTCTGTAGGCCTATAACAAAACAGTATATTAAAACAATGACTGACATAGCCCATATACTACCTGTAATCACTTGAAAGCTTTCTTGCCTTTTAAAGAACACAGGCGGAGTGGGTGTGCTCGAAATGTCTTGCCTCTTCTGTGCTTCATACTCTGCATGGCGATCGGGATGTTTTGATTTTAAATTATAAATTAATCCCGACATTGAGAAAGTCTTTGTGAATGCACCACCTCTAGAAATTTCAGCATTGCGCGCTTTACAAACAACTTTCCGTGTGTCTTTCTTAGATATATCGAAATGCACCCACGCGGCAGATATGCTAACTCTAATTCAATCTGGCGCGTGCCAGAGATGTTCACAAGTCATTTTTACCAAGTCCAAGTCAAGTCTCAAGTCTTTGTGCTCGAGTCCAAGTCAAGTCTCAAACCTTTGAGTAGCAATGTTTACAATTGGCGACTCTAAATGTGGGATTTTTGAGCTGTAAATGTTGAGCTCTAAATGGGGCTTCTTTGCTCGCCCAGAGGTCACGGAATGGGCAGCAGGACGTGACAATATCTATTTTTAAATAAAAACATACAGTAATTCCTCGCTTTTCGCGGGTGTTACGTTCCAAGAGCACCCGCGTATATTGGAAAAACCGCATTGTAGTGTAAACCCTAAATATGCCCCCAAACATACTCCCAGAACACTTTAATTTCATTTTAAATTCAGTTTAATGCATTACCCTTAATGAAAATGTAATGGTAAACCTGTATTCACCTCTTTTCAAGGTAAACCTGTCTTTTAATTAAAATCCCCGCCGAGATATGCAACTCGGACAGTTGCGTGATACAAAAGTATTGGGACACCTAGTTTTCAGAGAATAAAACCTGATTTATTCGGGCTAAAAATACAAATGAGGGCTCGTTGGAAAGTTCTTCTGGAGATTTACCGAACTATGGAGCTTGAAGTGTCTGAGTGCTTTCCCCGCCGAGATATGCAACTCGGAAGGTCACAGGACAAAAGTATTGGGACACCACGACGAAGTGAACAGCTCCCCTTATGTGAAAACATCCAGAAAAAATATATTTATTGCCACAAAAAAAAACACAAAAAAGGCAGAGCATATTTGCAGTTTCCGCGTTATTGTGGGAATTTTCGCATAAAACTGTGAGTTCGGTTCTCAAAAAAAAATCAGTGTGTGACTGAATCTGCGAGTCCTAATCTGCGTAAAACTGGGGGATTACTGTATATATATTTTTAATTTTAACTTTATTTTGCACTGAAATTTATGAAATACAGTCAGTTAAGAATCAGCTGCTTTTAAAGGTCCCATGACATGCTGATTTTATATGCTTTTATATAGGTCTTAGTGGTCCCCTAATACTGTATCTGAAGTCTCTTTCTGAAATTCAGCTTTGGTGCAGAATTACAGCCACTTTGAGCCAGTCCCAAAATGAGATTTTCCTGGGACACGCTGTTTCTGTGTTTGTAGCTTCAAATGATAAAGAGGAGGAGAGGGGCGGGCCAGCTTGCGATACCATGCACTAATGTTTACAGTGTATAGCAATGGCTAGTAGACTAACAGCAGCATGGTTGTCCAAATAACAAAGAAGTACAACACTCAAGTTAATGTGTGTATTCACCCACCATTCACACACATACCTGATGCTATCTACCTTTACATTTGCGACAGTAGCCTGCTAACTGGGCTGTTAGCTGTTAGCTGCAGAGTCAATGTAAGTCAAAATCAATGTAAACACAAAGTCTTTGCTGCTTGACCCATGTTGTTTCTGCGGTAGTGGTTAAATTACCGATATAGGGAAAGAGCGTACCGCTACTCATTGAAATATCTCGATGTATCGCAAAATTGGTATTTTGTCCCACCCTTACTCACCAACATGAAAAATACATCTCGCACTCTAAATTGGAAACTTCACAGTTAGATAGGGCTCGGTGACACCTTTCCAACAACCCCTCGAAAACTGTTATTAGTTGAAAACCGTTCACCTTGGCCAAAAGTAATGGGACACCGGGGCGAGGTTAACGGTTTTCGGGGGTTATTATGGCACGAGGGGTCGTAGGAAAGAGTGCGAGATATGAATAAGTAATTCCATGAAATGAACATCGTTTACGAGTTATGACTCACGAGTAACAACACCCAAGTTGTTGAGGGCAAGTCTAAAGTCAAGACACAAGTCTTTGTTTGTGCGCCTTAAGTGTGACTCGAGTCAGAGTCTCAGACTTGAGTCCCCTGCGCGTGCAGGTTGCAGTTGCGTCATCATTGCGTCCTCACTGTTTCGGTCGTATTAAAAAAATTTTTAGTTGCCGAATATTCTGAATCCACGACTTCATGTTCACAGGGCACATGCCCTAACCAGCAGGCTACCACCTGCCCAGTCAGCACCCAGCGTCAAAGATTTTTTATATCATGTAGTAAGTTTCTGAGGACTACTGTGGACGACGAAGTCCACTGTGCTACCTGAGGCAGAGAAATCTGTAGCTTTGCTCAACCAACATCGCACAATATTGCAACTGCGGCAGTGAGATCTGGAAATACCAATAGCACACTGTCTATTCTCAAAGACTCAAAAAGCAGGCTCTCACTCTTGACACAAATACATTAACAATTCATTCAGGAGATATTCTTAAAGTGTAATTCCCACAAGAAGAAAGAGTATGAGTGTTACGTGGAATGGTGCTTGCACGTTCTCTGCTTCTTTTCCCCTGTTGTTCCTCTGTCTCTGGCCGTTCTAACATAGGCGGATCCATGTGGCTTACTGACATTGCTGACCTCATAGGACCAAAGAAGAGGCACAAACCTGAATCAGAGGCAGAGCTTCCCCTGGAAGCCTTGCTGAAATTGTTTGCTTATAGTTACAGAACTGTTCACTTGTTGTTTGGATGTTAGCCTTTTGGCTTGCTTTGTTTGGCCTAGTGTTCCATTTGTTGTATCATTTTCCCTTTTAGCTCCCCTGGTTTGAGAATTGGTACAATTGTGCATGCATATACATTCCATCACAACTTTTCTAGACACACTAAAAGGTAAAGGGGACATCTGACTGACGATCTTATCCAAATAATTAGTTACAGGGACAGTATCCCTGTACCAATCCTTTAAGTTCCTTGCTCAAGGACACAGTGGTAGAAAGTGGGGTTTGAACTGGTGACTTTGTAGTCATCAGGCAAGTGTTTCTTTGGCGCTGTCCATGTTCTCTCTTCTAGGTGAGACTAGACCTCCCATGTCTTGGTGTCATGTTTGTCCTGTTTCCCTCTTGTCTGTAAATGACAGTTCTGGTAATAAAATCCATTCATATCCAACTTCCTCATCCATTTATTTAAACAACTGCCCTCATCTAATACACCAGTAATTTTACTTTGTTTGTACTACACCCTAGGCCTAACAACGAGGCATTCATTTCTAAGTTGCTAAATTGTAAATTGAAGACCAGTCTTGTCTGCATGTTACAACAGACGCATCCATTGCAGTAAAATTCAGTGTCCATTCTGCAAAATCACTCCAGATAATCAGATGGTACTCCTCTGGGAAGATAAAAATTAGAGGAGTAGTCTTTTAATGCTGATGCTTTTGTCTTTGGAGTTAGGTAAAAGTTATGGCTAAAAATAACCGCAAAGTTTTGTCTAGACTATACAAGGACTCCATGCTAAGGGACCTCAGAAAAGAGCAACATAGTCAGCAGCACCTGTGTCTGCAGAGGACAATAGCATTAAACCTTGGATTTTGTGTTTCCCTGTGCTGCAACAAGGGCTCCCTCATTTGCAAGTTTTGTAAAACAGAGATGTGTTCGCGGAAAGCTTGCAAGATTTTTGTTATTCTGTATGAATTGCTCTCTCTCCCTCTCTCTCTTTATCTCTCTCTCTCAAGGGAATAATCTTTAGCCAGCATTATTTACAAGTATGTAAATTCTTTCATAAGAACACTGCTACCAAGTGTGTTAGCAAGGAATGTTTGTACATAAACATTAATATCACTGATTTCACTGTCAGTTAACCTTTCCATTATAGTTAAGAGTCCCTCTCTTGTTTTATATGACTGTATATTCACACCTGTGAGGGTGTTGTCTCTTGATGAGTTTGAGGTCATTTTTGCTGCATGTGGTCATGTACATTGTACACTGTGTACCTCTGGCCCAGAACACGTAAATATTTTATGTGTATCATCATGTTCTTTATAATATGAATCAAGGTAATATATTTAAAAGCTTCTTTTTAATTTTTGGGAAATGAAATGTCTTTAGAAATTAGAAATTTTTCAGATGGTGGACATTTGGCTCAGGCACACATGTCAACGATGCCACAATTGTAGGACAGTCTGCCAGACCATGTTAAAATGGTACACTCAAAAATTATTTAAAGGATACAGCTATCAGGAAGTTGGAAAATGGGAAGACTATAGCAATTGCATGGTTAAAATTGTGGATTGTGTTTACACAAACACCGCTGGCACTTTATGCGCCGAGCCCCGCCCCCACCTTGGATACTCTGATCACATGTCCATCGTGCTATTCCCAGCCTACAGACCGCTCATCAGATGTGCCACGCTAATTCAAAAGCAGACAAAGAACTGGCCCCCAGACGCAATCTCTGCTCTTCAGGACTGTTTTGAGCACACTGACCGGGACATGTTCAGGGAGGCTGCAACCTACAGTGGCTCTACCAACCTGGAGGAGTACACAGCATTGCTCACTGGCTACAGCAGTAAGTGCACTGATGATCATTATCTCCAAGGTCATCACCACACGCCCCAACCAGAAGTTGTGGATGACTGTGGAGATGCGCATGCTGCTGAGAACCCGAGACACTGCCTTCAGATCAGGTGACAAGGCTCCCCTGAGAACAGCAAGGGCCAATCTGTCCAGGACCAGCAGAGCAGTGAAGCACGCACACACCCAGAAAATCCACAGCCACTTCAAGGACACTGGTGATGTACAGTGCATGTGGCAGGGCATCCAGGTCATCACCAACTACAGGGCACTCCACGCGCTGAACCGCTTCTGCACACGGTTTGAAGTCCAAAATGACATGGCAGTGAGGAAGAGCACCCCACCTCCCAATTACCGGGCACTCTGTCTGACCACGGCTGAGGAAAACTGTGCTTAGAGTCAACCTGCAGAAAGCTGCTGGACCAGACAACAATCCTGGTTTTATGACAGCTAGTTTAAAATTAATGGTTTCGAACATATTAAGATTTCCTAATGAGATTAAATCATTAAATCTGCTGTTACCTCTGCTCAAGAGGGATCCCATTAGCATCTGTAAGCATAAGCAAATTAAAATTAATCACCGTTATTTCCTGTGCTTAATGGTTTCCAGCTAAAGCACCTAAATGGACAAGCTACCTCAGACACCCCTCCCCAGCTTGTGAATTTAGTGACTTTTACACAACATTCAGTATTCAAGAACCACTTCAGATTAAAAACAAAATCAATATTGCCATTACTATTTCATGCTCCAAAATAACAAACTTCATAGGGAATCTCAAGCAATGTAGATGTGATTGTGACAATTGGTAGAAAAAGGTGCAATTACCTATGAACTAAAATTCTTAACGCAAATAAAGCAAATAAAATAGTATCTTTCGCAGTAGTCAGATAATCTAGTCAGTGCTGTGATTTCTCTCTGCACTACTTGTCTTTCACTGTGATTCTAGTCTTTCCCATGACAACAATGAAAGTTAGAGGTGTTATATTAGAGAAAGTTATATTAGAGGTGTGAACCTTCACTCATCTCACGATTCGATTCGATTACGATTATCATGTCTTCGATTCGATTCGATATCTCGATGCATCCCATCAATTTTCTACATTACTTCACATCAGGGCCGGTTCTAGACTCAGGTGGGAAA
>JBBPCY010000039.1:828249-853883 GCA_037974405.1 Brachyalestes nurse | reverse complement strand
AACACACAAAATAGCCCCTGAAAGAACCCCAAAGAGGTCTTGAGGGAGAGCTAAGAGTCTTCTCTGATATTCCTTTCACTCCTGGTACTCTTTGTCGTGAAATCTCTGCAGGTGCTTGATTAAATTTGTTGTATTGTACGACGCAACCGTACCCCTCTGCACGCTGGCTTTGCACACATTGCAAGTAGCCGCCTTGCTTTTCGGCATTTCCAAACTTTAGTATCTCCAAACGAGTGACATTTTGTTCAAAACAAGGCTCGCTCAGATTGAAGTTGCCGCAGGTTCACAGTATGGTGGCAGTGACGCATCTCGTATTACACAGCGTCGAGTTTAAGGTCCAGCACAAGCTGCGAACTGGAATATAGAGATCGGAGCTAACCGACCAATATCCGATATCACATTTACGGCTATACTGGACCCGTACCGTTATCATATCGGATCGGGCCCATCTCTAGTATGTAGTTACACAAAAGAAACACTGGGTGACTTGCAGTAAAGACATTTCATGTATGTCTGGATAGCTGGAGGGTGACACATACCGTTGCAGAGCAACTGCCAAAGACATCACATCAAAGCAGCTTAGTGTTACAGCCATAAGCAGAACAAATAAAGAGTAGACTAAAGTGAAATCAGGACTGGACTGGTGGAGCAGGAAATTGAGTCCAAATTGACAGAAATACAGTACACTCTTTAAGAAAAAAGGTGCCACAGAAAATCCATGCCACAGAAGAATGTTTTTGCTTCCCTAAAGTAAAATATTTGCTAAACAGATTTGTTTAAGCGCTTTGTCATTTAAAAATTCCTCAAAATAACTGAATGATTCTTTACAAACCCTAATATTACACTTCACATTCACACAGTTTGTTTTCAAAAATTATTCTCCAAAAAACTATTCATTAAAGGGTGCTTTATGAATCCACTGAAATTATATGAAGTGCTTTCAAGTGCTTTGCATAAAAACAGACATAATAAATAAGATGAAATAAAATTAACATCTTCAGAGCAATGTGCTGTGCAGGAGAGTCTCTCATTACAGGTCTCTTTTTAACACCTGAGAACCCTAACCCTAACCCTAACCCTAACCCCTGAAAATTAGAAATTAACCCTTAAGAAATAAAGCTTGATGCCCAGAAACTGGAGCTTAATACACAACTAGAGCTTAACACCTGACTACAGATTTACACCTGAGTAGAGCAATTTTGGTGAGCCAAAGCCAGATTAAGAATCCCATGAGGAAAACTTTTAGCCCCTTTGCCCAATGAAAAATGATGATGGTGTGGCACTTATTCACTGATCTGTCATAACATTAAAACTACTGACAGGCGAAATGAACATTGAATCTCATTACAGTGGCACCTGTCAACAATTAGAATGTAGTGGTCAGCAAGTGAACTGTTGATTCTTTAAGTTGATATGTTGGAAGCATGACAATAGGGCAAGAATAAGGATCTGAGTGACTTTGAAATAGGACAAATTGTGCTTGCTAGACAACTAGGTTTCTCCAAACCCGCAGGTATTGTGGCATGCTCCTACTGTAGGTCAAAAGTTAAAATGTGCAAATTAGTTAATGCAGAACAAAGAGTACAATGGCGCTAGCTCTGTATGGGGCTGCGTAGCCACAGACCAGATTGCCCATGCTGATCCCTGGGCATGCAAGCATGTGATCATCAGAACTGGACCATGGAGCAAAGAAGGTGGTCTGGTGTGATGAATTACATTTCCTTTTACACCATATGGGCAGATGTGTCACTTTCCTGGGGAGGAAATGAGACAAGGATGTACTAATTGACATGTACCACCTACCTAAACATTATTGCAGAAAAAGCACACCCCTTCTTGGCAATGGTATTCACTAATTGCAGTGGCCACTTTCAGCAGGATAATGCACGCTGCCACACTGCAATAATTGTTCAGGAATTGTTTGAAACATGACAGAGTTTAAGTGCTGACTCGGATTTTGCCGCTCTGTGCAACACGGTGAATCAGCATGCTGTGGAGATCGCGAACCTGAAACAAGGAGTCACTGGGCTATGTCATGGGCTTGCAACTCTTGAACAGGCCCATCGCGATCTCTCTTCCGAGACACTTCACCTTCCCGTGATCAACCAAAAATCTCCTGAAAAATGTAAAGATGTAGACAGAAAGTGCAATGTTTTTCTAACCAACCTATCTCTGGTTTTTGAGTTCCAGACTGGCCACTATCCATCCAACAGAAGCCGTATCTCACTTCTCGTCTCCCTCCTTACCGGGCAGGCGGCTGAGTGGGCTACAGCGGTCCTGAGATCAGACTCCGATTCTGCTTACTCCTATCCCAAGTTCATCTAGCATCTCAGGGCCGCTTTCCAGCATCCTGACAGCGAAGTAGAGGTTGACATCTTCAGCAGGGAGCTGTTACACTGTGGAGTTTCACACCCTTGCTGTGCAGACGGCCTGGGGCGACCCCGCTCTCCAAACAGCATTCTATGAGAGGTTGGCTTAACGCCTGAAAGATGAACCCGCCAGGCGAGAGCTCCCCGACACCTTGAAAGGACTTATACAACTTATACAACATGTGTATTGACCAACACATGAGCTCTTGCCGTAGGCCAGCCCCTTGTACCCTGCCAACGGCAACTCCCCGGCCCAAGACCACCATCAGCCCGTCAGGCCAGACCTCTGTCAGAGGCCCACATCGGAGCCAGGGAACCCATGCAGATAGGACATGCCTCCCTGATCCAAGAGGAGAGGGCTGGACGCTATTGCGAAGGCCAGACCAGGTGTATAGGGGAGGAACTCTGGTCCAGTGCCTAAAATGTCCAGTCTGCTGCCCGTTTCCCGTTTCACCATCCAGGTTCACATCCATTTGGCCACAAACGGATCGTGTCCACCCCCTTTGTTGACTCAGGGGCGGCTGGTAACTTGATTATGCTGGGAACTCGATCATGGTTATGCTACTCAACTGGGTGTGAAGCTTGAGGCGTTATCCCAGCCCATTATTATCACCGCCATTGATGGTCGGCCCCATCAATCCAGCTCAATCACTCACCAAACATTGCCCTCTCACAAACAACTGACCAGCACCAAGAGACCCTTACCTTCTTTGTCACTTACCTCACCTCTCCACCCATCATCCTGGGTCATCCTTGGCTTCTCATTCATGACCCCCTCATCTTCTGGACCCAGCAGAAGATCCTCCAATGAGCTCTGTCTCCGGGCGCCAGCTGGGATGTGCTCAGGGTCCAAGGCCCCCCGATGTCGACCCGAAGATCATTCCTGTTCCGTTCCATGACCATGCAGAGGTTTTTAGCAAATGTAGGGCCATTCAACTCCCTCCTAATCAACCCTACAAGCTGGGCTTCAACCTCCAGACCGGCACGGTAGCGCCCGTCTGTTCTCACTATCTGCGGGGGAGGCCATGGAGGAGGACATTGCAGAGGGGCTTCACCAGGCGACCATCCAGCCTTCCTCCTCCCCCGCGGCCACGGGGTCCTTTTTTGTAAAGAAGAAAGATGGGGGTCTCTGACCTTGTGTCGACTATCGGGGCTCAACAAGATTACCATTAAGAACCAGCAGCCACTCCCTCCAACCAACACCGCTCTGGACGCATCCATCTTTACCAAACTGTACCTCAGGAGCACATACAATATCGTTCACATCAGGGAGGGCGACGAGTGGAAGACGGCCTTCATAACTCCCACCAGACACTATGAGACCCTGGTTATGCCGTTTGGTTTATGCAACAGTCCAGCCACATTTCAACGATTCATCAATGATGTTCTTCGTGACATGCTGGGGCGCTGGTGCTTTGCCTACCTAGATGATACAGTAATACAGTAAGTTTTACGCGGTTCAGCAGTCGCAGATTCAGGCACACACTGATTTTTTCTGAGAACCGAACTCTCCCCATAACGCAAAAATATCCACAACAACGCGGAATCTACAAAACATCCTTCTTTTTTAGTCTTTTTGTGGCAATATTTATATATTTTTTTGCATTTTAGAGCTAAATTATCAAGAAAAATATAATTTACTAATTTTGTGAGAAACATGAACATAAATTCAGCTACATTTCCATTTAAAATATATCTATAAATATAGAAAGTGCATTTTGAAATGGTGAAATACCGCTGAACTTAGAGGCGGGAGGTTACACGCGCGCAGGCACCCTTTCTCTCTCTCTGAGACATGGAGCAGAGACACAGACACAGACACAGAGAGGGAGAGAGAGAGTGTGTATGCGCGTGTGTGTGGCTGCTCCGTGTCATTTGTTCCCCAATTTTCTACAGTTCTGTTTCTATTAGTAAGCTGTGCCCCGTGTAAACATGTGGATAGAGAGAGTTATTTTGTGTACGACCCTTTGTTTTGGATGCTGCTAATGCTGACACGCGCTGCTAATGCTAATGCTAATGGTTTTTAAGCTTTTTCCTCCTGGATTCTGATTCTTTATCCTTGCTGCTGCCGTTTGAACCGTCTGTGGGGCTCCAGACCAGAATCTCCACCGTGGATCATCTCAGTGTTTCTCTTGTTTAAAGCCCTGTATTTTACTGTAAATTAAATGAAAAGAGGCGAATACGAGTTTACCTTTACATTTTATTTAACGGTAATGCATTAAACTGAGTTTAAAATTAAATTAGTGTTCTGGGAGCATATTCGGGGTGATATTTAGGGTTTACGCTATAAAAATGGGCATTTTTAGGCATTTTTTGAACCAAAAACACAACGCGTTTTTTCTATTATATGCGGGTACTCTTGGAATGTAATCCCCGCAAGTACAGAGGGTTTAATGTATACTGATTTACTCCAAGATCATTGAAGAACACACCCAGTATGTCAGGGCAGTACTTAAGAGGCTGCTGGCCCATCAAGTTGGAGAAGTGCGCTTTCCACCAGCGCTCCACCACATTATTGGGTTTTGTTATCTCGTCCCAAGGTGTGGCCATGGACCCCCAGAAGCTAGACGCTGTGTGGAATTGGCCCCTACCCTAGATGCTCAAACAGCTACAGCGACTTCTGGAGTTTGCTAACTTTGACCGACGCTTTATCCACGGCTTCAGTTCAGCTGCGGCACCCCTCACTGCCCTAACCAAGCTTTCTAGGAACCCATTCAGCCTCACCTCAGAAGCCATCCAAGCCTTCCAACACCTCTGTCATCTCTTCACCACGGCACCCATCCTACATCATCCGGATCCAACCAAACCATTTGTTGTGGAGGTGGTCACCTCCGATGTGGTTGTAGGAGTTGTCCTCCCCTAGCGAGGTCCAGACCACAAACTGCATCTTCTTCTCCAGAAAGTGCTCCACTCAGCAGCGATATGAGGTAAGGGACTGTGAGCTGTTGGCCCTCAAGTGGGCTCTATTGGAATGGCGTCACTGGCTCCAGGGCCAGTGGTGGTGACCGGTTCACGATCTGGATGGACCATCAAAACCTTATCACTATCCAACAGGCCAAGCAACTGAACCCCAGGCAGGCGCAGTGGTCTCTGTTCTTTGAGCAATTTAATCTTACTGCCTGGATTGAAAAACACCAAGGCTGACTCCCTCTCTCGCCAACACCAAGCAGCTCAGTCCATTTGAGGTATGCAATGGTTTCCAACCTCTGATGTTTAATCACCGGGAGCCGGAAATTGATGTACCGGCGGCCCAACTGTTGGTCCGCAGGTACCGATTTTGGCAGCAGACCCGCATTGCCATCCAGCGGGCCAATGACCGTTACACCCAGCTGCACTGCCATTGACACCCACCGGGATGATTGTTCCACATCGTTGACAAGGTTTGGCTCTCCACTCGCATCCTGCACCTCCGCACTGAATCCAAGAAGCTCATCCCGCAGTTTACTGGCTCCTATAAGTTCACGCACCAGATAAAACTTGTCATCTTCCAGCTCCAGCTGCCTGGCTCCCTCCGGGTCCACCCTGTCTTGCACCCTGTCCCAGCTTAAGCCCGTCTTCACTTCACCCTTGGTTTCTCCCACTCCGGCTCCTCCTTCCCCTCGGATCATTTACATTGTCTGGCAAATCCTTGACTTGTGACACCGCGGCCGTGGCCTTCAGTACCTAGCTGACTGGGAAGACTACGGTTCGGAGTAACGGTCTTGGGTCCCCGGTCGGTTCATTCTGGACCCTTCGCTCATCCAGGCCTACCGTCGTCGGGTATCTTCTCGACCGGGTCCGTCTGGTCATGGTCCTGGTGGGAGGGGTTTACTGTCACACACACCAGTAATGTGACGGGTACGGGGTCCTGGAAGTGATGCACATCATGGGGTATATAAACAGGATCCAGTGCTCTAGTCATTGAGTTTCATGTCCACCTTGACTTTACCCTCATCCAACTTGTACTGTGAGTACTCCAGTTTATCTCTGCTCTATACTGTGTGTGTGTGTGTGTTTGAAAACACATCCTCTCCCAGCAAGGTCCAGACCACAAACTGCAACCGTGCAGTTTCCTCTCCAGAAAGTTTAATACCACTCAGCAGCGATAGTGGAGCCTTCTCAGAACAAGTTGCGTGGTCTACCAACTCTCGTGTTACATCCGCGATTGGGTTCATTCGCTACGCAACACTGGGCTAACTGTTTGGCCAGTGAGGTCTCTCTTCCTCTGTGACAAAACCAAAACACTATACTCTGTCTGGGTCTGAAGTGGTGGCACACTACTACAGTTTGACCTGGGTAACAGTGTGTAATAATTAATAAATTCAGTGATTGGTAAGCTAAAGAAAAGATGCGTCTTGCACATACAGAGAGCAATTCATGTTATTGTCTTAACATATTAAAATGATTTCACTCTGTTTGCTAGAAGTGTCACAATGTTACTGTGAGTTCCTGTCAGTCAAACACTTGCTTGTCTTTTTTCATATATGCTTTAGGCCCTTTGGCATGCAAAGCCCAAACATACTCACTCAAATCGCCCTGACTGTTAGTAACTTTGGATAAAAGCACTTGCCAAAGAATGTAATGTAAAGACAGATCTGGTTTTGTATCCACAATATACTCTCACACAATACATATACAAATATACAATAGTATATAAAATGTATTGTGATAATGGCATACTATCACATAGAAACCCTTAAATAAGTGCACAACATAGGGTTTTTGGTCTTCATATGTATTTACAGTTCAAAACCATGATTAGGTCACCTTGACAACTGACATCATAAGTCTCAAGTGATGTCTCAAGTACAACTTGAGCAACTTGGATGAGGATACAGCTGCAATTATTAAAACTTATCTTTTCTTTATAAAGTAATAATAAAGTTTACTGTTAACAGGAAACAATTTCAATAAATATATCCAACCAATTACAGTTTCTACAGTTGTTTATCAGAGAATATGTACAAATAATGTGTAAAGGGCTGACCAGCTGGAGAATTATCCATCTTACCTTCCCCCATTTAGCCTGCCTCATTAGATTGTTCTTAGTGAGGATCTGTTTCAATCAGATCTCTCATCTCTGTGTTTGTGCAACAGGGAATTATGCAAGGGCTGGGATATTGGGATAAAAATCCAAAGGAGGGATTAGGATGTTTGGCCCGTGATTGACCCTGTGTGGGAGAAGCAGGAAAAACAGGCACAGGGTGGAAACAGACAACTTTGATTCAAGCTTAGTTCAGGGCATGTCTGTCCTGCTGTGCTCAATTTCCAGTCTAGTACTTGATTATAAAATGAGAAGATCAAGATATGTTGTACTAGGAAATGGGTTGAACGTTATTCTTTTCACATTTACCAGCTAGGATATGTTTGAATCTGTTTAAATCTAAGTTAAAGACTATAGCATAAAAGCTGGCACAGGCAGACCCATTAATTATGGAGTAACATAAATTTGGTGGTATCTTTATCGAAATCTTTTATATAAAGATTCTGATGTGGCCAATGATGAAGGATTGCTAATGATAATGAATGATCATGCCAGGTCATTCATTTCAACTTAATACCTTTAATACGTTAATAAAGTTACAAAGAGTCTACAATAGTCTAGATACCTCAACTTTTAGCACCAAGTCAAGATTTGGTTTCAAGTTCTTTTCAAATTAGCAAATATAAAATACCTATACATTGCAGTGAATCATATAAATGAATCAGCAGATAAATGTAAATTAAGAGTTTCTGCGACATCACAAAATCAATTCAAAATGGGCTTTTTTCAGTTCAGTTTTGATAAATGGACTGAGGAACAACTTGCTACAGTTCTTGTTCAGGAGCTATGTAAATGCCTTCAAATTCAAAGAGCTCTCTAAGTATTTCTGTACATTTGCTGTAATACAACATTTTACTGAGCACTAAAAATCCTAGTGATAACTCTCAAACTATAAAACGATCAGCCATAACATTACAACCACCTGAGATTGAGATCTGGGGACTTTGGAGGTCAAGTCAACACTTTGAACTTCTGTTCAAGGCATGTTCATCAAACTATTCCTGAACAATGTGAGGTAGGGTGCATTATCCTGCTAAAAGAGATGATTACCATAATGCATATATACTTGGTCGACATGTTTAAGTGTCAAAATAACACAAATGCCAGGGCCGAAGTTGTCCCAGGAAACATGATCCTGGGCATCACAGTGCCACACTGCATTCTTCCCATAATGCATCCTGGTGCCATACCTTCTCCAGGTAATCCACCCAGCTGTCCATTTGAAGCAAAAGAAAACATGATTCACCCCGACTGGTGAGCAGTTGCGCAAGCTGCAATATGCTGTGTTACGCCACCTTTCCGTCCTATCATGTAGAATTGGACCAGATGGGTTAGCTGTCGCTGATCACGCAAATCAATAGGCCTTTGGTATTCATGACCCTGTTGCTGATTCACTGACTTTCTTCAGATCACTTTTGATTGGCTAATCAAACTTCTACTGGCCCTTCAACTGTATTGCTTTCAGCTGTAGAGAGAGGTCAACAAAGTTTATCTGAAAATGAAAGATAAGTTATTCTTAAAAATGTCAATTTATATGTGTATATGCATGTTGAGATCATCATAACGCAGAGTGATTTGGAGTGCTCTCAGTAAATGACCTTCAGCTTTAGCCCACTTCAAGTGCTCAAGTTTCGCACTTGTTTATTTCTCTCTTTCAATCTTTCTAATGTCTCTCTATCTTTCTCTCTCTCTAGCTTACACATTCACACACACACACACACATACACACACACACACACACACACACTCTCACTCAACTAAATGAGTTCTGAATTGCAGAGTTCAAACAAGTCCTACAACAGGCTATAAATATGAGTGAATCTTATGGGGCTGAATTCTGCTGAGTCATTTATATACAAGGGTCTCTCAGGGCCACAGACAGAGTGACAGAATGACAAAATTGGGAGATAAAAAGCAGCCCAGTGCAGACCTATCTGAAGAGTGGGCAGAGAAGTTGTGAATAGCTGCACCAGTGAATTTAAAATGGATCTATGAGCTGGACACAGTAAAAATAGAAAATAAAATTGCAGCCACCTGGTACCCAGGACTAACAATGCAAGCTTCCTCTTGAGATGCTAATATTTTTAGAAATACATGATAAAGCAAAAATCATAAGGAATGTCTTTTGATTTTAGTAAATAGCTGCAATTTATAATTGCTTTGCTTCACCACAATTTTTGGTGGCTGTAATCTTGCAATCATCTTCAAATTAAGAGGTTTATCAGGAGGTCTGATTACGGCGATATTAATTTGTCTAATTTGAAATACTAGTCATGTATGTCGCCATTTTGCTATGCAGATTTTTCGCTTTAAACAAATATGTTTTAAAAGTGATTGTGCCCACACCTATAGGGTGTCTGTCTAAATAGAATATGTGCAGCCCATTTTTCGCTGCCTTAGTGACCTTTTTGTGGAAAATGATGTCACTGTATCTGAATAAGAAGAAACATCAGATATCCAGAGTAACAGTATTCTCTTATAATTAAATTCGTTTTATTTCACTGAATAACTGCATGTGTCAGTTATAATTCCTCCATAATAACAAGTTTGCTAATATCTATCTATCTGAGAAACTATAAATTAACTGGCCCCTCAGATAAAGGACATATACATTTCTCTGAAACTGGTGATGTTCAGACACGTTGCAGCTACTTATCACTAGTGCAGCAGTGCGGTATACTGTGATGTGCTTATTCAAATACTGTCACACAGGGGTGCTAGAGATAATGTTACCTTCAGGCTTGGTTTGGAATGCAAAAGGGGCTGTATACCTGGTAGATCATAGATAAATGACAACAGTAAATTCAATGTGATGAGAATTATACATCAGTAATAATTTGTATGATTGATAACTGTGTGCCATTGCAGATCTATGTGTGCTCAAGATTGGGGCAACAGTATAATTACCTGTTGTACTAATTAGATTCATTTAATCCCAGTTGTTTCACTTTTGTGGGAAATCAAGCTATGTGACAGTTTTTACCAACAGACAGTCTGACTTATAGATAGTTATTTTATAGACTTATACATAGTTATCTTAACTTCTCACTCTGTTAGCATCATCTGTTTAACTACTAGAGACTGTTGTCATTTCTAAGACAATTCCTTGGTTTTTGTTGTGGTTTAGCGTAACTGAATTTTTAAACCAACTGCTTAACGAAATGGTTAAGTAAAAAAATGCTGATATTTAAAGGTATTATTTACACAATTTTCCACTTCCGTCAGATGTAATATATTAGCCAATGCATGTATAAAGTATACGCTTGGTGTCCAAATTTTACTTCTTTATAACTGTAACTGTGAGTCTGATGTTGTTAATAAACACTAGAAGCCAATACCTAATTATTTTGCAAAATTTCTCTCAACCATTTTAAACTGCACATTTCATTAAGATACACAAGTGATGAAGTAGCTGTTGTAAATCATCAGGATGTGTATTGAACAGAAGCACATGTTTCAGAGCTGGTGATACTAATCTTTCTGTCATACTCAAAAGGCCAATATCACGAAAAAAATATTTCTTTAGCTGGATTAAGCCAAAATGCCAAAATGTGAGGACTGTCCAAAACTGGACCTAAGTTTTCTTGTTTACAGAAAAATTTAAACAGACAGTACTGGAACCTTGAGGGGCACTGTATTCCATGATTTGATGAGTCAGAAATAGAGACTTTTGGCACCAAATACACAAGCTACCCCTGGCATAAAAAAAGCTAATTATAAAGACAATACCTAATTTAAACTTTTAGGTATGGTGAAGAATCTGCAATGTTTATGTGCTGTTTCTCTAAAGGCCCTGGGAATCTTGTTAGGATACAAGGCATCATGGACTCCACTGAGTATTGATGAAAATAAACAAATAAATTAGAGATGGGCCCGATCTGATATGATATCCGTATCGGGTCCGATATAGCCGTAAGTCCGTCATCAGATATCGGTTGGACAGGCCTGATCTCTATATTCCAGTTCACAGCTTGCGCTGCACCTTAAACTCGACGCAATGTAATACAAGAAAGAAAAGGAATATCAGAGAAGACTCTTAGCTCTTCCTCAAGACTTCTTTGGGGTTCTTTCAGGGGCTATTTTGTGTTTTTTGTTGGCTGTTTTTGCCCTCTCCCCCTCTCTCTATCTCTCAAAACACAACAAGGCTAAAGTTGGGCATCTCGTAACTTGACCGGCCCACCTTAAATACAGAAGTGGTTAGATTACACTCTGCCCATGCCGTGTCTCCAAATTCACGTTATTTAAAATGTATTCGTTTTGCACTTTATTTTTTTACACAGTTGTTGCTGCTAAAATGTACATAATACTTGAAAAAATTTAGATGATTCAGCCAAGATTGTTTTGTTTTTAATATTTACAAAATTTCACAGCTATTGCTGCTACCTTTTTGTGAGTGTGACATAAATAAATTCCTTTGGAATGCCTTTAAATTCAATGTAATTGTGTATATTTTTTGTATACTTATTATTTGTATATTATTTGTATATTTATTCTGTGATGTAACCTTACTAACAACAACACAATTTCAACAAAAATAATGGTAATATTAAAGTAAAAAGATATACAGTAATCCCCCGCTTTTCAAGGGGGTTACGTACCAAGAGCACCCGCGTATAGTGAAAAACATGTGTTTTGGTAAAAAAAAATGCCTAAAAATGCCTATTTTTATAGTGACCCCAAATATGCTCCCAGAACACTTTAATTGCATTTTCAGTTTAATGCATAACCCTTTAAGAAAATGTAAAGGTAAACCCATATTCACCTCTTTTAATTTAAATTCCCCGCCGAGATATGCAACTCAAAAGGTCGCTGGTCAAAAGTATTGGGACACCGCAGCGAGGTGAACAGTTTTCTGGGAATAACCCCTGATCTACTCGGGCTAAAAATACAAATAAGGGCTCAGTGGAAACATCTCTTGGAGATCAATCGAACTGTGGAGTTTGAAGCGTCTGATTGCTTTCCCTGTCGAGATATGCAACTCAGAAGGTCGCGGGATAAAGGTATTGAGACACCGCAGCGAGGTGAACGGTTTTCGGGGAATAACCCCTGATCTTCTCTGGCTAAAAGTACAATTTTTTTCTCCCCTCTCTCTCGGTATTTTCTGTACCCCTGTCTGATTTGGTGTAATTTTAAATCAAGTGAATGAGGTAAAGGTGTCTGGCACATTAAGGCACCCAGCTTCACATTCTGCTTGCTAAGATGCCGGACAGGACAGGTTTAAAGATCAATCGAACTGTGGAGTTTGAAGTTTCTGAGTGTTTTCCCCGCCGAGATATGCAACCCAATACAAAAGTATTGGGACACCACAGCAAGGTGAACGGTTTTCGGGGAATAACCCCTGATGTACTCGGGCTAAAAATATAAATGAGGGCTCATTGGAAAGGTCTCCTGGAGATCAATCGAACTGTGGAGTTTGAAGTGTCTGAATGCTTGCACCATGGAGAAATCCTGGTGTGGAATTCGAAAAAAGTGCTTCCAGGTCGGCTTCAGCCTGCCCTGAGTCCCCTTGTGTGAAAACATCCAGAAAAATACATTTATTGCCACAAAAAAGCAAAAAAAGGTGGAGGATATCTGCAGTTTCCACGTTATTGTGGGGATTTCTGCGTAAAACTATAAGTTCAGTTCTCAAAAAAAATCAGCGTGTGACTGACTCCTGATCCGTGTAAAACTGGGGGTTTACTGTATTATATTGGAATCTGTGTCGGTATCGACAGTCATGTATAAGAATTGGATCGGAACTGGAAAAACGTGGATTGGCCGATCACTAAAATAAATACATATATAAAAGAAAATCAAGCAGCTTTTTTTTGACGTGGCCATCCCAGCCCCCTGACTATACCTCCACTGAACACATGTCTGATAAGCTGAAAAAGAAAGTGCAAATACATCCTAGAACCTTGAAAAATATTGGGATATTCTGCTATGAGATTTTGTTGCAGGCATACTTGCTCTATATTTTTCAATATATGTTATGTTGAAAAAAGGAAAATGGCCAAAGTAACTGTAGAGGTGCCAAAATTTGCAACACAAATACATGTTTTAAAAATGGTTTTGGTTACTTAGACTACATTTACTTCAATTTAAGACATAATTTATTCTTAAATTTTTAGATTGAGCTAATTAACCACAAAGACATTGTGCTATTTAAAATGACGATGGTTTAGGAGGGATGCCAACATTGTTGGGATGACTGGATAAGAGTGAGATGTGAATATCCATTGTTACACACTTAAGACATTGCTTATTTTCGGCACTACATCATTCTTACACGACGTGTCATATGAAAGACGAGTAACTGTGGCACTGCTCATACACTCTCCCACACAAAAAGCCAGAGCTAAGGAAGATACAGCCAATGTATTCTCAGTAGGCTACAATATGACACAACTGGAGGTCATCATGCAAAACATCAACAAAGTGCCCAACAGTTTGTTCTGAGTTGCACAAGAGTTGGCAACCATGACTTGAGAACCCTAAGAGTCAGTAAGCAAACTTTATATAGCACTTCCACACCACTCCTACCAGTTTATCTCATGAGATAAAAAAGGTGATGTACATTTCACACAACCTGCAGAAACATTCTAGCAGGGTAATGCTCTTTTTATGTATTGGCATTTTATAAAAAGCATTGTGCTGTGATTTTTATTGGCACTTAATAAAAATCATTGTAGAACTGGTGTAAAACAGTGACTGTATATAAAAAGATACCTTATAAAGATGATTTATTATAAAGACACTTAACATAGTGTCTGTTTAGGAGGAAAGCTACCGCAGCAGGAAAAAAAACATAAAAGGACCTAGGGTGTGTAAAAATACATGCGGAAATCTAACAGATATATTCAGTCGAAAATACACAGCAATATGACACTTTTCGGAGGCCCAGATTAAACTATAGATTATAAGGAATTTCCAGTGGTGATTCACTACTGACTCTGCTGCTTACTCCAAGACAAGTTTTAAAACATACCTAAGAAACTGGCCCCTATGGAAAATATCTCCAACAAAACATATATTCGCTCCACACACCAAAAAATGACAAAATGCCATCATACAAAATAATCAGCTAGTAGCGTATGACATTAGATAGAAAGCCTGCAGTTTATTCATTAATAATTTATTAAGCTAATCAGTTTATTAGAAATACCTACCCTGCACCTGTATTCACAGGTCATTTTATCAGAAACATCAAACATATGATTTTACTTTGTATGCTGCATGCACTCCACAACACACACTAACATGCCACTACCATGTTGGTATCACTGCTCTGCATCCATTCGAAGCATATCTGCTCAGCAGTGAAATAGTGGTCCCTCTGATATATACTGTAAGTAATTCTATTTGTTCAATATACTGTAAGTAATTCTATTTGTTCAATATCCACTTAAAAAGACAATATATGCACAATATAAAATGGTCAGTGCAGATTTAAGGTAAATGTGGCTAATAAACCAGAACCTCAAATACTAATGCAACCGAACCTCAAATGCAAATTCCACTTTTTTGGACACACTACATGTAAATACATATTGCAAACACATTACCAGTACAATTGCATGTACAGTGCCTTGCAAAAATATTCATCCCCTTCACTCTATCTTATTCCCTTACAACCTGGAATTCAAAAGGAATTTTGGGGGGTTTGTATCTTTTAATTTACACAACACAGCGACCACTTTGCAAATAATTTTTTTTTTTGTGAAACAAACAAGAAATAAGACAAAAAAGAAAACCTGAGCATGCATAACTATTCACCCCATCCCAGAATCAATACTTCGTACAGCCACCATTTGCAGCGATTACAGCGACAAGTCTCAAATCTCTGGAAGACTCAAACAGATTTCCCTCAAGAATTTCTCTATATTCTGCACCATCCATCTTTCCTTCAGTTCCGACCAGTTTCCCAGTCCCTGTCGATGAAAAGCATCCTCACTGCATGATGCTGCCCCTACAATGCTTGGTCTTCTCAGCATGATGAGAGCTGTTAGGTTTGTGCCAGACATAGTGTTGTTCTTGATGGTCAAAAAGTTCTATTTTAGTCTCATCTGACCACAGCACCTTCATCCACATGTTTGGGGAGTCTCCAATACACCTTCTAGCAAATTTCAAATGGTCTGCCTTATTTTCTTTGCCACTCTTCCATGAAGCCCAGCTCTGTGCAGTGTGGGGCATATAGTGGTCCTATGGATAGATGCTCCCACCTCTGCAGAAGAGCTGCCTGGCTCCTTCAGGGTTATCTTTGGCCTCTTGGTTGCTGCTCTGATTAATGCCCTCCTTTCCCAGTCTGTGAGTTTTGGTGGACGACCCTCTCTTGGCAGGTTTGCTATGGTGCCATAATCTTTCCATTTCCTAATAATGGATTTAATGGTGCTCCTTAGGATGTTCAGGGTTTGTGATATTTATTTTATAACCCAATCCTGATCTGTATTTCTCACAACTTTGTCACTGACTTGTATGGAGAGTTCCTCGGTCTTCATGTTGTCACTTGCTTGATGGCAAGCCCTTACTTAGTGGCGTTGCACTGGTGTTGACTCTGGGGGCTATCAGCACAAGTGTATATATACACTGAGATTATTTGACACTTAGATTGCTCACAGGTGGATCTTATTTATCTAATTAAATGGCTTTTCAAGGTAGTGGTTGGGGCTTCAAAGTAAAGGGGGTGAAAAACATATGCACGCACCACTTTTCAGTTTTACATTTTTTTCACCTTTTAACTTCATTAATCTGTAACAAAATAGAGAGAATGCCAAGGGTAGGTGAATACTTTTGCAAGGCACTGTATAAATAGCACAATGTAAAAAAAATACATGAGTGAAGGGGTTTTGCCCAAGGGAGAACACTAGCCATAAGTCCTCATCTCACAGCATATAAATCATGCTCCTAAGGAGGCAGGAAGAGAGCCTGCTGGCTCAGCACCCTATCAATCGGACCAAATAAAGCACAGAGCCTGTGTTGGCTTAATGCTGAATCGAACTGTGTCTGTACAGTGTATCATGTGTAAGAGTTCAATTCAAACAGCCAAAAGACATGCAGTCACCGAAAATGAATGAGATAACAACTCAGTGTGTGTGTGTCTTGGTGTGTGTAGCTCAGTCCATGTGTCTTGCTTGTTAGAATGGAAATGGGGAAAACAAAAGTCTAAAATTATAGATGTCCACCAGACATTTAGAATATCAAGATGAGAGAATATCACACAGAACTCAAAGCTTTAAAGCCAAAATCATAAATGACTGCTTTATTAAAATATGTCTGAGGATATTAAAATGAATGTCTATTTCCTTAAAAATGGGTATGTTAATAACAAGTGATTAAGTAAAAATAAAGTGCCATACAATTTGGAAATGTGACAAAATGTAGAAGGAGTGATTTACTGTAAAAACCAGTGATATTCAGCCCAAAACTGCAATGAATCCCTTAAAAAGTGGCTGAACATGATCTAGGTGAATAGATGGATAGGCGGACAAACAGACAGACAAGACAGTCTAACGCGGACCAGAAAGATAATCAGTCAGGCACACCATTGCATTTCAAGAGCAATTACACATTTGATCACGAGTAGGACAACGGAAAATCTCGAGACCTTATTTAAAAACGATAGTAGAGAAGAGAAATAAATGGTGGGGTGGGGTTTGCTCAAGGAACACAAAAGCTATATCTCACAAAAGCAAGAATATAACATAAATCACACATAACAGGGAGTGGTTAACGTAGTCAAAATGCTACACCTTCATAAAGTTCAAAAACAGCATGTGAGAGGGTGCAAAGAATAATGAAATCAGAAATTAGGACCAGCACAATTCAGCATAACGATCTCTTCGATTACCGCGCAGTGTGCTCCCGGCTGGTCTCATGTATAGGGCATTTAGATCAAAACCGTATCAATGCTACCTCTGGGTTCGACTCCAGAAACGGAGAAGCTGAGAGAGCAGAGGCAAGGGGAGGGAGGAATATTATCGATGGTTATCCCACCGCAGACACGCGCACTCAGCCCCCCTCACTAGGGGCTGCTGTAATAGAACACTCCGCAGTCTTTTCCAGGGGAAAGGGGGGTTGCTGCTGAAGCTCCCAGGACCACTACTGGACCACTCAACAGCATCAAGATCAAGAACATTGCACGCACTAACACACGGTCGCATTATAATGTATATTACTCGTATATTTAGAGAGGACCCAAAATAAATGTCCTGTCACCTAGCTCGTGATCTACGCATATGATCCGTGAGACTTGCACGGAACTCAAAAACTGTTCAGATCTTAATAGAGCATCCTCGCTACGCCGCACTTTCCTCCTTGCGCACAGTGTGCTTGCGGCAGGTACGATTTTTCCCCGGGGTCCACCCCTGTCCCAGCACATCGCCTCAAGACCGGGCCAGCGATGTATTTTTCCCTCGTTTATAAACTGTTCGTCCCGTCACTCGATCCATCACCCCACCTCTTCATCTCTGTGTCCCTCCTTACCTTGCGCTTCTTGTCCCGCGAGCGGCTTCTCTTCTTCGACTTCTCCTCCTCTTTCTCCTTCCTCTCCTGCTCCGCTAGAGCCTCTAAATCCTTGTTCTTGCGCAGGTGTTTCGCGGCTTGTGCCATGACGCCGCCGCTTCAGCCAGCCTGCCTGCTCTCGCTGCTGAGGGGGAGGCTCGGTGGAGAGCTGGGTCAAATGCTGGTGAAGAATTTTTTTGCCACCCGAGAGCGCAGCAGCGTCGCTTTTACGCAGCGGCGGATTGAATTTACGTTTTCTTTGTCTCTCTCTTTTTCTTCTCCCCCCCCTCTCTCTGTAAGCAGCGCTGCAGGGATTTCTCGGGCAGGCAGACCCACGAGTAACAATGTCCAACTCCTAAACGAATCAATGCTTTTGAACCTTAGAACCGATTCCGTGTGTTCTCTTTCTTGAATCAAGAGAACGTTAACGTCAGTGGCATTGCAATAAATATATAATTCACGCGGTACAGTCATACGTTGAAATATAATGGATCTGCATAGATGTTCACTTTCGTAATGTTTTTTTTCTAAATTGGACCTTTAGCCCATTGAACAATTAACAAGAATCGGCTCCCTAAACTGAACCGAACTTCCCATCACTATCCACAGCCGTTATGTGTACGGCATGCTGCCGCAGCACATCTCTCTCTCTCTCTCTCTCTCTCTCTCTCTCTCTTTCTGTGTCTCTCTCTCAGTATTGCGCAAAGAATGAACGGCCAGTGTAAAAAGGCGCCAGACAGCGAGTGCAGGCTTTCCCTCTCTCTCTCAGACTTTGCCGCCGTCCTCCAGACCAGTTTGCTAAGGTACACGTGCCAGTCAGACGCAAACAATAAAAACCTAGTAATGACTGTAAATGAATGAATTTGACGCTTATAATAAACGGGATGCTAGATGTTATCGATGGTACTGTGAACCTGTTATTCTCAGCCTCTTATGGTCTCTTGCGGAGGTCAGTTCCCACTGCTTGTGACGGATGCAGCAGGCAGTTTTCTGAACAAGGAGAGCCACAGGGCGTGGGGAGGGTGTATAAAACACGTGAGCTAGTCCTGCCACATTCCTTCCAGTCCCTAAACCAACACTCCTGACTCTCTCTCCCCTACACCCCCCCCCCCACCCCCACCCCAGACCCTGGAACATCAAGAGCCATGAGGTCTGTTGATGCAGCCTGTGCATGCCTGCTGCATGTGTCAGTGAGCATATGTCTGTGGCATGGGCCACACACACACTGAAATTAAATGAGCTCAAGAGAAGGGAATGACTGTTATAAGGACATCATAAGGATATGCCACAAATATAATATCAAAATTAGGCACAATGATAACATACCCCGAACAGCCACAACATTTAAACCACTGACAGGTAAAATGAATAACATTGTCTCGTGACACTGGCACATGTCAAGGGATGCAAGGCATTAGGCAGCAAGAAAAGTCATTTATTAAAATTGATGAGTTGAAAAAAAATGTATCAGGACCTGAGAGACTTTGTGATGCCAAGATTATTGAGTCAAAGCATCTCCAAAATCGCAGGTCTTCGGGGTTGTTCCCAGCATGAAGTGATTATGACCTACCAAAAGTGGTCTAACAAAGGACAACAGGGTTATGGACACCCGAGGCTCACTGATGGTTTGATCCCAAAGAAAAGCTACTGTAGCATGTTAATGATAGAAAGGTGTCTGAACACCTATTACAGCTTGCAGCATAGTGAGGTGCATAACCGCAGACTAGTCAGAATGCCCTTGTTGACCCCTGCCCACTACTGATAGTCTGAAGTGTCAATTTGTAATACGTGACCACACCACAGCATACAGTGTAAACAACACAAAATTATTATTGCATTTGACCTATTCTCCCAAGTGAAGCAACGAGCAGCAGTGTGTGGGGATGGTACCTTGCACAAGGGTGCCACTGGCACTCAGTGGTGCCACTGGCAGTCCTGGCATTCAAACCTACAACCTTCTGATGACAAGGCCTTTCTGACTAGTCTGTGTTTATGCAGCCCACTACGCGATAAGCTGTGATAAACTCCTTAACCACTAGGCCACATGTATTTCTCTACATGTCAGAGATTTGTTTTCGGAAGACACAACTATCTGTTCTGGAGTCAGATGCACTACCATTGCATCATGAAGTCTAGCACCTACATGAGGAAAGCACCTACAATGGGTACTTGAACATCAGAACTGGGCAATGGAGCAATGAAACAAGTTGGCCTAGTCGATTGAATCAGTCTTTCTTTTACATCAAGTGGACAACCGTGTGTAGTGCTTCCTTAAGGAAGACATGACACCAGGATACACTGTGGGAAGAAGGCAAGCCAGAAGAAGTGGCGTGATGCTCTGGGCAAAGTTCCCCTGAGAATCCTTGGGTCCTGGCATTTATGTGGTTCTTAATTTAGCACATATACCACCTTCTTGAACTTTGTTCCAGACCAAGCATAGCCCTTCATGGTAACAACATTGAATTTCAGGAACATGACAGATTTCAAGGTATTGACTTGGCATCCAAATTACCCAATCAAGCACATGTGGGATGTGCTGGACGAACTAGTCTGATCCACGGATTCCTTGCTTCAAAACGTACAGGACTTAAAACGTTTGCTGCTAATGGCTTGGTTTCTAATTTAACCTTAATTAATTGTTAATTGTGGGACAGGGGGTCGTCAAGTTATGAGTGTCTCGACATACATGTTTCGAGTTTATGAGCTCACATGGGCAAACTATTATTCTTTGTTTATTTGCTGATCAGTGCATCCACTGTTTTTTTTGTATAGTAATGCTTTTACCAGGTTAAAGGGACCTATTATGCAAAACTCACTTTAAAAAAAAAGGGCTCTGTCCCTTTCCTGCAAATAAGCTGTTGCTGGCCACGCCCCACCATCCCATGCTCTCCCCACCCCTTACCCCATGCTCTCATGCTCTCCCCACCCCATGCTCTCCCCACCCCCTGCCACTGACCCCTTATGCTCTCAGTCCAGATACCACAACACAACTTTAGAGGTCTTGTGGAGTCCATGTCTTGATATGTCAGATCTGTTTTGGTGGTTTGAGGTGGACAAATACAGCATTAGGCTGGTGGTTTTACTGTTACAGGTGTAGGGTTATATTGCCCAGCACTATGCCTGAGACACTTCCCTCTCTCTCTCTCTCTCACGCTCTCGCTCTCTCTGTCTTTTTCTGTCTGTCTTTTTCTGTCTGTCTCGCTCTCTCTCTCTCTCTCTCTCTCTCTCTTTCTTTGCTTACCCCTGCATAGGGTTCCTTCAGGACAGCCAGATGGAGACAGATTTATTTTGTTTTCCATCTCTGACTGATGAACCATATAGAGCAAATAGAGAACGGACCTCTTCTGTCTTATTGCTACATCTCCAGGGCTCTTTCTGTCTCTGCGTCTCACTCTCCACTCTCTACAATGTTGCTGAAGCAGGCAAAAACATTTTTACAACCCCCAGCTCTCTTACTCAATCTTTTCATTGTTTCTGAAACAGACAAGAGCACGGCACTGAACAAAAACAAAGAACAAAAACGTGTGATTGAAATATTAAAAGGTCTGGACTGAGTGCATCCAGAAAAAGGCACATTTAATAGTGCTTGAATAGTGTTCACTAATGTTATTTGAGTATTAATGCTTAGAAATAACTAATTCTCTCTTCTAAATACTTGGCAAGTTATTAAATTATTATCACCACTATTCACCACTATCAGCATTCAACATCCGTTATGTGTGTTGTTTTGAGTCTATTAATTCTAGTAGCATTTAGGCATGTAGGATAGGCTACAACTACCTCTTTGGTAAAATATTTTCAGCATTTTCTATTCATGTCTTATAGACAATTAAATTCCTTACTTCACCAGCTGAGGCTTGATATTGCGTAGTATTTATTGTAGTGTTTTATTGTAGTTTTTATTCTATCATTTTGGCTTCTCTTACCTTAGTACTGTCCACTTTCTGCCATAACAATGCAAATTTCCCACTTCTGGGACTAATAAAGGTTGAACTTATCTTATTTCAATACGAGAAAAAACAGGATGAATGTTCATTTATCTTTTTGACTGTTGGGTAGGATTTTTGCATCATGGGCCCTCTGGTGGTACATTTTAGCTTAAGATTTAAATTTCAGGTACAGCACTGTCTGATACCAACATCCAGAGGTAGCGTGCAGATTTAATAAACTAGCAACGTGCTTGGGATTTTATTGTGCTTAAAAGTAGAAACATTTCACATGGCATATGTA
The DNA here is from genome assembly GCA_037974405.1 of Brachyalestes nurse. Classification (NCBI taxonomy): domain Eukaryota; kingdom Metazoa; phylum Chordata; class Actinopteri; order Characiformes; family Alestidae; genus Brachyalestes; species Brachyalestes nurse. The sequence goes on along the minus strand of JBBPCY010000039.1, from coordinate 831,782 downwards.
TATGATTTATAACTCAACCAAAAATGTTGTGACGTTTGTTAAATCCTGAGTGTTTCTAATTTAACCTTAATTAATTGTTAATTGTGGGACAGGGGGTCGTTAAGTTATGAGTGTCTCGACATACATGTTTCGAGTTTACGAGCTCACATGGCCAAACTATTATTCTTTGTTTATTTGTTGATCAAATTTGTTGGTAAGATTTTTGTCCCAGTCCAGCCCTGACTGCGATAGCAAAACAAAAGTCATTATTTGAAAGTACTTACATCTCCTCCGTCTCCCTCATCTGCTGACTTGTCACAGACAGCAGGTACAGATATCCCAAGACGCTGAAGTTAGCTCCTTATTCGAATTTTCCGTTCCGCCTTAAATACTTAAGGCGTCACACGGGGCCCTCCGTCTAAATACCTCATTTTGAAAGGGACCCAAACTGTGAAGAATAAAGCCGGTGATATCTCTTTATGTGAGAGTAATTTTGTGCAAAGAACTTCATGAACATGTTTTGTATAGCTCATAGACCTATTATAACTAAAGTGAGTTTTGTATAATATGTCCTTTAAGGATTTCTACTTCATTACATTGAGGGAATTACAGTCAAGCACACATTTAAATAGAGACTCTTTCTGTAGTGCCGTGATAGGTTTACTCTCTTAAGAATAATTTCTTTTTTGTGTGAAGGTGGTGCTATAAAATTAATGTATCTAACAAGTAATAGAGTTGTGACACCGGGCTCTGCAATTAACCCTCTTCGCCGCTAGGGGAGCTTTAGGTCATCATGTTAGGTTTATTACTTCCTGTGTATAGCACTACATAAGGATTGATTGTTGTATTTTGCAGCAAAGTATTGTCGAATTCTTGGTGTACGTAGCATTTTTTTGTGACCTTTCATTGTCCTTTGACCTATGCATCCATAGAACAGGCAAAGTAATCAATAACTGTGTGACAGTCAAAAGCAAACAAGACAAATCCAATATTACAGGGCAAGGATCATAACATAGTGAGACAACTGGAAGAAAATGCCTGGTATGCTAGCAGAGACATACTCAATACTTCAGGAGGGTACATAATAAACAGTGTTATATTTATACTTGAGGTGAATTTGATCTAGAAATAGGGTTTGAGAGTCTATTCAAAATCTTGGTTGAGATCTTACAGCATCACTGATGACTGGGTGGACATCCATGACGACGAGGAGCCAGGCATTTGGGGTGAGAGATATGAAAGTCTGCACTTAGGCTGGGGTCTACAATTTCATCCACTGAAGTCAACGCTTGTGTCTCCGGCCTGTAGCCCTCCCAATCAACAAGGCATTCCAACTCCCACTGGCATCAGCAAGAGTCCAGAAGCTCCCAGCCTTGGTAGGTGACCTCCCTGTCCACTTACAAGATGGAGGCAGTTGGCAGTCCATAGGAATAGTAAAATGATTTCTGGGTATATTTGGCCAAGAACAGGAATTTTGCCCAGTTAAGCTAGTTGCAGAAACAGTGGGGGGAATTGGCCAATTTCTTGGTTCAGTCTTTCCACCATTGCTTTGAGTGTGATCAGGCCATTGTTTACCCCAATACTTGAAACAAATGCTCTCAAAACCTGGGAGGTGAATTGAGGACAACAATCTGATACAGTGTCCTTTGGAATGTCTTCTACCATTTTCTATGGGCAGGTCTGGAAACGGGGTGAGACAACACATCTAGGAAAAACAATCCATCACTACAGCTATGGCTGTGAACCCTCTGTTTCATGTAAGTCAGGGATAAAGTCATTTGCCAGTTGGGATCAGGAACACCAGGAAGTGGCTCCAGGACTCCTGCTGGGGATTGACGTGGTATCTTTGTCTAGGCACAGACAGGACGGGTCACAAGATCAGTTATGTCCTTCCAAAGGGTCAACCACCAGGTCTGATGTAGCTTGAGTCATTTAACCTCTTGTAAATATTCAAGACTACATTGTTCAGTGAAAACAACACAATCCAGTGTCTTCATTCCTCCAGAGCAAGTTTGATGGCCAGCTACTATTAATCTCCCACACTGTAATTTTGTTTCGCTAGGAAGAGCTTGCTGAGTGCTGTTTAGGAGGTGCACCTTGTCGCTGGGGGAGAACCACTCCAAATCTGACCTCAGATGTATCCACCTCCACCTCGAAATGTGACTCCGGGTCAGGACAGGGGCAGAAGAGAACAAGTTCTTTAGCACCTGAAAGGCATTAGCAGCTTCCTGCAAAGCGGTGAGCGATTCAGCAATATAAGTAATGTTGCAGATGAATCTTTGATAATAATTGGAAATACTGGAGATCTGGTTTTGGGTTCTGGCCATTGATGACAGGTTTGGGTCTGAGTAAGTAGAGCATTGGCTAGATTTTCTATGGCACTGTCCCAGAATGATGTAGATGAAGTGTTGTGTGAATAGAAGCATTAAAGGTTAATTGGAAAGCAGTGTAAGCAGAGGTGATGTGTGTTGCACTGGTGATCAAAGGGCTCTCATTGGTGGTGGCACATACAGGTAGGGTCATACATTCAGTCAGGCTCCATAATATTTTTCTCTCTATCCTGGAAATATGGGGGTTGTGGAGGACAAGCCAGGAAGTACAATGAGGTCTCAGGGGAATTAATGATAAGAAATAAAAGAAGCTTGTAGTGTTATACCCCAACATCTAATTGTATGGTTTGATTTGTGATGTGACCTATGCCCAGTGTCTGACCATTCAGACTCCGTACAGAGAGTGGTGTTTTCAAAGGGACAAACGATTTCTGAAGTTGTTTCACCAGACACAGATCAATGAAATTCCCCACCACTCCTGAATCTACCATTGCTGAAGCAAAGATTGGGAGAGGACCAAGTGAGAGCAGGACTGGTACAGAAGATTGTTGAAACGAAGAGGAGAGAAGAGATTAGAGGTATGTACTTCACCTTTTATGGGACAAGTAGGGCAAGAGGCAATCTTATATCCTGGCTTTCTGCAGTTGAGACACAATTTGGCATGCAGACTGCACTTTCCCTCGATAGATGAAAATGGGGCCAAGCTGTGTTAGTTTGGGTTCCAGTATGGTGTTTGGCTGCATGGGTGTAGTAACTGGTGTTCAGAGAAATGATCCAAATGAATTGTTAGTCCAAGAAGTCCCTTTGACATGGGGCCCCTTGAGCAGGCCCCTTGACACAGGTCACAGAGCTGATCCCTGATTACCTTTCTGGGTGGTAGAAGACATGATGAAAAGTGGAGATGAAGAGTCCTGGCATTCGAGCATGGGGCTTTGTGGAGTCCAGGGGCCCCAAACCCCAGTCCCCCAATTTCGCCTTGCCAGTGAGTAGCGATATTACAAAGTCAATCTTATCTCGGCCAGTCCAGAATTCCCCCACAGTTGAGGCTCTATGCAGAGGGAGCATTGCATGTGCTGCAAGTGCAAGTGCTGAGGCTGGGGCAGCCACATCCTCAAGTGGTTGTTCAGAGACCGGCTGCTGGAGGGATACTATTCAATTCAATTCAATTTTATTTATATAGCGCTTTTAACAATGGTCATTGTCACAAAGCTGCTTCACAAATGA